>OY755238.1:35457772-35513612 GCA_963576725.1 Azorinus chamasolen | reverse complement strand
TTATCAGTTTTTCATAGGAAAATCTTTAAAAATCATCTTCTCTGAAACTGTAAGGCATAGAGCTTTGATATTTGGTATGTAGCATGATCTAATGGTCCTCTACTAAGATTGTTCAAATTATGACCCCTGGGCCAAATATGGCCCGCCCCGGGGCTTATCAGTTTTTCATAGGAAAATCTTTAAATATATTCTTCTCTAAAATTATAAGGTATAGACCTTTGATATTTGGTATGTAGCATTATTTAATGGTCCTCTACTAAGATTAATCAAAATATGACCCCCGGACCAAAAATGGCCCCGCCCAAGGGCTTATCAGTTTTTCATAGGAAAATCTTTAAAAATCTTCTCCTCCAGAACTGTAAGGTCTAGGCCCTTGATATTTGGTATGTAGCATCATCTAATGGTTTTCTACCAAGATTATTCAAATTATTACCCCTGGGTCAAAAATGGCCCCGCCCTGGGGCTTATCAGTTTTTCATATGAAAAGCTTTAAGAATCTTATTCTCCAAAATTGTAAGGCAGAGACCTTTAATATTTGGTATGTAGCGCTATCTAATAGTTTTCTACCAAGATTGTTCAAATTATGTCCCCTGGGTTGAAAACTTCCCCGCCCAGGGGCATATCAGTTTTTTATAGGAAAGTTTTTAAAAATCTTCTCTTAAAAATCTTTAAAAGTCTTCTCTGAACTTGTAAGGCATAGACCTTAGATATTTGGTATGTTGCATTATCTAATAGTCCTCTACCAAGATTTTCAAATTATGAACTCCGGATCAAAATTGACCCTGCCCTGGGGCTTAACGGTTTTTCATAGGAAAATCTTTAAGGTCTAGACTCTTTATATTTAGTGTGTAGCATCATCTGATGGTTTTCTACCAAGATTTTTCAAATTATGCAATCTGTCATTGAAATCATTAATCTGTTACGAACAGGTGAGCGATTAAGGGCCATCATGGCCCTCTTGTTTAATAACATATTCACTTCATTTTTTAGCTCACCTGGCACAAAGTGCCAAGGTGAGCTATTGGGATGATCCTATGTCCGGCGTCCGTCGTCGTGCGTATGTGCGTTGTGCGTCGTGCGTACGTGCGGGCGTCAACAATTTACTTAAACATCTTCTTCTCTGGAACTACAAAGCCAAGAGCTTTGATATTTGGTATGTAGTATGATGTAATGGTCCTCTACAAAGATTGTTCAAATTATGTCCCCCGGGCCAAAAATGGCCCCGCCCCAGGGCTTATCAGTTTTTCATAGGAAAATCTTTAAAAATCTTCTTCTCTGAAACTGTAAGGCATAGACCTTTGATATTTGGTATGTAGCATCATCTAATGGTCCTCTACTAAAATTGTTCAAATTATGACCCTTGGGCCAAAAATGGCCCTGCCCCGGGTCTTATCAGTTTTTCATAGGAAAATCTTTAAAAATCTTCTTCTCTGAAACTGTCAGGCATAGACCTTTGGTATTTGGTATGTAGCATCATCTAATGGTCCTCTACTAAGATTGTTCAAATTATGACCCCTGGGGTAAAAATGGCCCCGCCCCCAGGGCTTATCAGTTTTTCATAGGAAAATCTTTAAAAATCATCTTCTCTGACACTGTAAGGCATAGACCTTTGATATTTGGTATGTAGCATGATCTAATGGTCCTCTACTAAGATTGTTCAAATTATGACCCCTGGGCCAAAAATGGCCCCGCCCCGGGGCTTATCAGTTTTTCATAGGAAAATCTTTAAAAATCTTCTTCTCTGAAACTGTCAGGCATAGACCTTTGGTATTCGGTATGTAGCATCATCTAATGGTCCTCTACTAAGATTGTTCAAATTATGACCCCTGGGGTAAAAATGGCCCCGCCCCCAGGGCTTATCAGTTTTTCATAGGAAAATCTTTAAAAATCATCTTCTCTGACACTGTAAGGCATAGAGCTTTGATATTTGGTATGTAGCATGATCTAATGGTCCTCTACTAAGTTTGTTCAAATTATGACCCCTGGGCCAAAAATGGCCCCGCCCCGGGGCTTATCAGTTTTTCATAGGAAAATCTTTAAAAATCTTCTTCTCTGAAAATGTAAGGAATAGACCTTTGATATTTGGTATGTAGCATCATCTAATGGTCCTCTACTAAGATTGTTCAAATTATGACCCCTGGGCCAAAAATGGCCCCACTCCGGGGCTTATCAGTTTTTCATAGGAAAATCTTTAAAAATCTTCTTCTCTGAAAATGTAAGGAATAGACCTTTGGTATTTGGTATGTAGCATCATCTAATGGTCCTCTACTAAGATTGTTCAAATTATGACCCCCAGGCCAAAAATGGCCCCGCCCCCAGGGCTTATCAGTTTTTCCTAGGAAAATCTTGAAGAAATCATCTTCTCTGAAACTGTAAGGCATAGACCTTTGATATTTGGTATGTAGCATGATCTAATGGTCCTCTACTAAGATTGTTCAAATTATGACCCCTGGGCCAAATATGGCCCCGCCCCGGGTCTTATCAGTTTTTCATAGGAAAATCTTTAAATATATTCTTCTCTAAAATTATAAGGTATAGACCTTTGATATTTGGTATGTAGCATTATTTAATAGTTCTCTACTAAGATTAATCAAAATATGATCCCCGGACCAAAAATGGCCCCGCCCAAGGGCTTATCAGTTTTTCATAGGAAAATCTTTAAAAATCTTCTCCTCCAGAACTGTAAGGTCTAGGCCCTTGATATTTGGTATGTAGCATCATCTAATGGTTTTCTACCAAGATTATTCAAATTATTACCCCTGGGTCAAAAATGGCCCGCCCTGGGGCTTATCAGTTTTTCATATGAAAAGCTTTAAGAATCTTCTTCTCCAAAACTGTAAGGCAGAGACCTTTAATATTTGGTATGTAGTGCTATCTAATAGTTTTCTACCAAGATTGTTCAAATTATGTCCCCTGGGTTGAAAACTTCCCCGCCCAGGGGCATATCAGTTTTTTATAGGAAAGTTTTTAAAAATCTTCTCTTAAAAATCTTTAAAAGTCTTCTCTGAACTTGTAAGGCATAGACCTTAGATATTTGGTATGTTGCATTATCTAATACCTAGTCCTCTACCAAGATTTTCAAATTATGAACCCCGGATCAAAATTGACCCCGCCCTGGGGCTTAACAGTTTTTCATAGGAAAATCTTTAAGGTCTAGACTCTTTATATTTAGTATGTAGCATCATCTGATGGTTTTCTACCAAGATTTTTCAAATTATACAATCTGTCATTGAAATCATTAATCTGTTACGAACTGGTGAGCGATTAAGGGCCATCATGGCCCTCTTGTTTAAAAAATAGTATCACCTTCATATGGAAATCAAGATCTGAAGCACAGATTAGAAAATGTCAACACTTATAAGTCATGTTGAATCAGAGAAAGTTTGCAAGTGGGCGTATTATGTACCGTATGCGGTACTCTTGTTTGCCATGGTTAATTCAAATGGTCAACTATAACTTAGACTAACGATATGTGCCGTAAACTATTACATTTGGCTATCCGTTTTAAAAGCATGGCTGACAAAGGACGTTATCTGTCTCTGATTTAGGCCATGGTTCTGAAACGATCTGAGCCAATCTCAACGTTTAACCCTTTCCCTGTTCAGTGTTTATTCCAAATTTCAATAGCTACTGAATATTCATGGACAAAATAGTTATAATGAAATAAGGAACATGGAACAGTATAGCCATTTTAGACAGTAATGAAACATATCGCTCTTTCAAAATTCCATAAGCAAACAGAGCAGACCCCGATCAGATGGCTCCTCTAGGAGCCATCTGATCTGGGACTTCTCTGTTTGCAGAAGCGTGAAAACACGTTTATATGAGGGAAGAGGTTAACATGTTATTCACATTATGATAGTTATATATTCTCCAGCGAATAAAGTTTGGAGAAAGTAATTAGGCGTTTAAACTGCCGACTTTCCATCCACTATTACCAAATTTGTCTATTTGGTTTATAATCTGATTTTAAATGTATTTTAAACAAACATTTAAATTATTTAGCAAGATTAACAGATTACTTTAATATATGCGGGATGTTTGTAAACAGTGTTATCTTGTAACAATTGATCGAAATTATTTTGAGGAGTTTTGAGTATTTTTTGGAACATTGGCATAAATTTTCAAAATTCAAAATTCAGGGCTCAAAAACGCAGGGTCCTCGTCCCGATTCCTGGGCGCACTAACTTGTGCACATGTACGAGTACGTTAGTGTGACTGATGCGTTCAATAAAAACGTAATCTAAATATGAATTTCTGGGTCTACACTGTCAACTCGTAGGCTGATCAGGGTCTTCATTGTATTCACTACATTCGTCTGAAAAAAGTGTTTTCCTTTGCCAGATCAAACCCCACATATCTTGATCAAAACCCATATTGACGGTGAAATGACTGATCTGGGTCTACATAGTGCTCAAATGGACCGGTGCTCAAACAGTAGTAGCTTATGTGCGATTATCACGACTTTGTAAATCACACGTCAACACATAATCAGCTGTCGTGTGTACAGCAATCAAAATTAATGAATTATCTCACTTTACATGTTCTGATCAAAATGAAAACAACAGAAATAATCAAGATAATAACTTCTTTTATCATTATAATATAATTCTCCACATTAACACTGTTAATAAGAGGTATATCCCTTGTTGACTCCAGTTGACTCTGAGTCGGCTATACTCGACGGAATATAGTTGGTGTAATTGGGGTGCAATTGGGGTGCAACAGGGGTTCAAAATGCAATCCAAGACATTATTTTGGATCCAAACTGATAATTTTCAATCTGTTACGGTATAATACTACTTTATCTGGCTGTTAATATATAAATAATACCCTAAAACGCCTTTTAAAGTTAGTTGTCTGTAGTTGTCTCTAGTTGACACTTGTTGTCTCTGTTTAGTACCACCCCTTCTCTGTACTCTTTCAATTCTTCCGTAAAGTAAGGGTCCCAGACTGTACATGAATACTCAAGCAACTAAAGGCTTGTAAGCTTGTTCCTTTATAGAGGTTGAGCTGATATTTAAATTTCTTTTAAGAAAACCCAGTGTTTTGTTGGCTTTGTTGCAGGTGTTGTGAATATGACTATGCCATTTTAAGTCAGATTGTATTGTTACGGCAAGATATTTAGCTTTGTCAACATGTTCAAGTGTGTGGCCGTGGAGAGAATAGGTGTTATTTATAATCCTTTTGTTTCTGCTTATGGACATGACCTTGCATTTGTCCGGGTAAAACGCCATTTTCCAAGTGCTTTCCCAAATACTGAGCTTGTCTAGATCATTTTGAAGGATTTTACTGTTATTGTTTGATTTAATTGTATGGTAGGCTATGATGTCGTCAGCTAAGAGGCGTACAGTAGAATTTAGTCCAAAAGGTATATCATTAATATAAAAAAGAAACAGACTGGGACCGAGCACAGAGCCCTGAGGCACCCCAGACTGTACAGAGACATAATCTGACGTTTCACCCTCCAGGACAACAGCTTGGGTGCGATTTGAAAGGAAGCTATGTATTCATCTATTAGTGTGTTCCTGTAAACCATAATGATTTAGTTTGTGAGTGAGTAGGTTATGGCTGACTTTGTCGAAAGCTTTGGAGAAATCCATGATTAAAATATCAGTTTATCTAGAGTTTTCAATGTTATTTGTAATGTCATCAATAAATTCTATTAGTTGAGTTTCACATGATCTCTCTTTTCTAAAACCGTGCTGTAGTGGATAAAGTATATTAAAATTGTCTGCATGGGTAATTATTGCACTGACTACTATAATATGCTCAAGAATTTTACAACAGATTATGAGATACAGGTCAGCGAGATGGGTCTATAATTTTCTGGGCTGTATTTGGATCCCTTTTTGTAAATTGGTGTGACGTGTGCTGTTTGACAGGCCCTTGGAACTTCGCCAGTGTCTAAAGATTTCTGAAAAATTAAGGATAGTGTAGGTGATATTTTGTGGGCTATTTCTTTAAGTACCATTGGTTTGAGCTCATCTGGACCACTGGCCTTTGATGGATTTAAGTTAACCCTTTCCCTGTTCTGTGTTTAGTTCAACGTTCAATACCTACTGAATATTCGTTGACAAAATAGGTATATTGAAATATGCAAGGTGGAATACTGTAGCCATTTTAGAAACTAAAGAAACAGGTCTATCAAATTCCATAAGCAAACAGAGCAGACCCTGATCAGACGGCTCCTCTAGGAGCTGTCTGATCTGGGTCTACTCTGTTTGCAAATGCGTGAAAACACGTTTATATGAGGGAAAGGGTTAAGCAGAAGTTTACTGATGCCATGTATGGTTATGTTAATGTCTGGCATAATGGGATATGTTCTGTCATCTTTTAGGAACTGTTTTTCTTCGATGGTGATACTGGAGGATGGAGAGAAAGCGGATTGAAATTGATTATTTAAGGCATCGGCTTTTGATTTTGGGGTTGCAATAAGTCTTCCACTATGTTTTAGTGGTGAAATACCAGAGAAGTCACTTTTTAGCTCACCTGAGCAAAGCTCAGGGTGAGCTTTTGGGAGACTTGAATGTCCGTCGTGCGTCGTCAACAATTTGCTTGTGAACACTCTAGTGGTCACAATTGTAGTCTAATCTTCATGAAACTTGGTCAGAATGAATGTCTTCATAAAATCTCGGACGAGTTCGAAAGTGGGTCAAGTTGGGTCAAAAACTAGGTCACTAGGTCAAATAGTAGGAAAACCTTGTGAATCCTCTACAGGTCACATTTTTAGCCCAATTTTCATGAAACTTGGTCAGAGTGATTGTCTTGATAAAATCTCGGAGGAGTTTGAAAAATGGGTTATGTGGGGTAAAAAACTAGGTCTCTAGGTCAAACAGTAGAAAAACCTTGTGAACACTCTAGTGGTCACAATTTTAGTCCAATTTTCATGAAACTTGATCAGAATGAATGTCTTGATAAAATCTCGGACGAGTTCGAAAGTGGGTCAAGTAGAGTTAAAAACTAGGTCACCAGGTCAAACAGTAGGAAAACCTTGTGAACACTCTAGTGGTCACAATTTTAGTCCAATTTTCATGAAACTTGGTCAGAACGAATGTCTTGAATCTCGGATGAGTTCGAAAGTGGGTCAAGTGGAGTTAAAAACTAGGTCACTAGGTCAAACAGTAGAAAAACCTTGTGAACACTCTAGTTGTCACAATTTTAGTCCAATCTTCATGAAACTTAGTCATAATGATTGTCTTGATAAAATCTCAAAAGAATTTGAAAGTGAGTAATGTGGGGTTAAAAACTAGGTCACTAGGTCAAATAGTACGAAAACCTTGTGAACACTCTAGTAGAGGTCACATTTATAGCCAAATCTTCATGAAAATTGGTCAGAATGATTGTCCTAATAAAATCTTGGACACATTTGAAATTGGGTTATGTGAGGTCAAAAAGTAGATCATTGGGTCATATCTTAGAGAAATCTAGTTTACACTCCAGTGGCCACATTTTTAGCCCAATCTTCCTCAAACTTGTTTGTCTTGGTGATATCAAGGTTGAGTGTGATCATTGGTTGGGTGGGAATAAAAAGTAGGTCACTAGGTCAAATCTTAGAAAAAATACTTTAGAGAGCACATTTTTAGCCCAATGTTCATTGGTCAGAATCATTGTCTTGATAAAATCAATATACTAAATCTTTGAAAATCTTGTTCTGCAGAACCACGGCTCATGATCCACTGCTCATGATCCACTATCAACATTGTTCATATATTGTCACTAAGGTCAATATTGACCCTACCCATGGGCTACCCTGCAAAAATCTTAAATCTATGGTAATCAGGTGAGCGATTAAGGGCCATCTTGGCCCTCTTGTTTTGTACTTGATATATATGTAATAGGACCAAAAAAATTTCATGTTTGAAAACCCTTGTTTCTCCTTGTTTGGTGTTACTATGTCCTCAATGTTACTTGTAGTGCCAATATGACTGTCGAATTTTCTTTTGAGTTAAGCCTTTGATGTCTTTAAACTTTTTCCGTAAATTTTCATCACCTGATTTTTTCATTTTCTTGTAGAGTCTGTCTCTTGCTTTTATTATTTTTTTATATTTCTGCTGTTATCGAAGGTGTCTTGTGTTTTGTTGTTAGCTTCTTATAAGGTATGTGTTTATTAACAAGTTGTTGCAAATGGGTCTTAAATTCAGTCCAAAGTTCTCGACTGTATGTGTGTCTGCATTGTTTGCTTTTGAGTGGTAAAGATTTTTGGTCTCCTCTTTCAAGGTGTTCCAATTTGCTTTTTAGCTCACCAGAGCACAAAGTGCTCAGGTTGAGCTTTTGTGATAGCCTGATGTCCGTCGTCCGTCGGCGTGCGTCGTCCGTCGTTCGTCGTTCGTCGTCCGTCGTCAACAATTTGAACCTTTAAAATTCTTCTCCTCTGAATCTACAGGGGTCTCAGCTTTCATCTTTGGCACATAGCATCATCTGTAGGTCCTCTACAAAAGTTATATAAATTATGTCCCTAGGGTCAAAATTGGCCCCACCCCAGGGGTGCATTGTTTTCTATAGAAACATATAGTGAAAACTTTGAATATCATCTCCTCTGAAACTGAAAGGTTCTCAGCCTTCATATTTGGCACATAGCATCATATTCAGGTTCTCTACAAAAGTTATATAAATTATGCTCCTGTGGTCAAAATTGGCTACACCCCGGGGTGGACAGTTTTCTAGCAAACTTATAGCTGACTGCGATTTTAAGCATCTTCTCTTTGCTCATAAATAGGTCATCCAGTCAAGCAGTGGGATAGATGACCAGTGGCTATTTTTAGGTCACCTGTATCTGGTGCTGGAGCTCTGTGCCTTAACCCTTTGCCTGTTCTATGTTTATTATTAATTTGAATGCCTACTGCATATTCATGAACAAAATAGTTAAAATGAAGTATGGAAGGTGGAACATTGTAGTCATTTTTTTCCAAATTTCACAACCTACTGAATATTCATCTACAAAATAGTTATAATGAAATATAGTATGTGGAACATTGTAGCCATTTTAGAAACTTAAGGAACAGATGTATAAAATTCCATTTACAAACAGAGCAGGCCCTGATCAGATGGCTCCTATAGGAGGCATCCGATCTGGGTCTACTCTGTTTTCAAAAATGTGAAAACACGTTTGTATGAGGGAAGGGTTAATTAATAATAGTGATTGGCATTATGATATTATTACATGTATAACCTGCCCTGCAGTTCAGAAGAAGGGTAAATCATGTAAAGACTCCAGAATGCCAAATTAAAGATTTCAAATAAATTATGAAATATGAAATTGTATTACTTGAAACAATTAAGTTATACTTATGATTATGCAATTATTATGTAATAATTTATAATAATATTCAAATGCAAAAAATCAGTTTGGAATGCTAGGGTACACATACCCGTTCAGAAGAACAGTTGATCGCCTTTAGTCAGAACTTTGTATGGCCTTGTTTAAATTATGCCCCTGGGATTAAAATTGGCCCCACCCGAGGGGTGGTCAGTTTTCAATAAAAATATATAGTAAAAACATTGAAAATCTTCTCTGAAACTGGAAGGTTCATAACTTTCATATTTGGCACATAGCTTCATGTTCAGGTCCTCTACAAATGTTATATAAATTATGCCCCTGTGGTCAAAATTGGCCCTGCCCCAGGAGTAGCCAGCTTTCAATAGAAACATAAAGTGAAAACTTTGAAAATCTTCTCCTCTGATTGTCTGGTGAGCGCTTCAGGGCCATTCTGGCCCTCTTGTTAGTCCCCCACCGGTTACCGGTTGGGGGACTATAGGTTTGCTCGATTCTGTCTGTATCTTGCCAAAGAGGAAACTCAGTAACAGTATATGATTCGTTGCCATGTCAACAAAGAGTTCAGCATCTTATGCCTCAGATTGAATTGTTATATAACTGTAGACATTCAAGTCCTCAGCCTGTATTAAAGTATGTCATACCACAGAATCAGGGCTATTCTAATGACTGTGGGCCATTTGCATTATTCAATGCAGTGACACTTTTGAAAGACCAATTGCCAGAATTTCAAAGTGCTAAACAGAGTGAAATGCGAGTCCATTTACACAGATGTTTGTCCAGTGGGATTATATCAGACTTCCCAACAGATTCTTTACTCAGTTCATACTTTAAGGATCAAGAAAAGAAATATGTAAGTAAAACACAAGAAAGCAGTGAGGTTAGCGACAAAAGAGGAAAGAGAGCAAACTTGACAGAAATGAAAAAAGAGAGGATTAAAGATCAAAACAAAGGAAGACAGAGGAGATATCGGCAGCAGCTAAGTGATAATAGAAAGCGAGCAATAAAAGATCAGGATGCTACACACAAACAGCAAGTCAGACAGATTCTAACAAAATGTGAAAGAGAAACAGTTAAGAAAGCCGAAACTATTCAGAGAGCTGCTCGTAGACGAAACCTGACTGAAAGTGATAGACAGAAAGTTAAGAATACAGATACTAGTCAGAGAGCTATTCAAAGACAAAACCTGACTGAAAGTGAAAGACAGAAAGTTAAGAATACTGAAACCAGTCAGAGAGCTGCTCAAAGACAAAACCTGGCTGAAAGTGAAAGACAAAAAGTTAAGAATACAGAAACTAGTCAGAGAGCTGCTCATAGACAAAACCTGGCTGAAAGTGAAAGACAAAAAGTTAAGAATACTGAAACTAGTCAGAGAGCTGCTCATAGACAAAACCTGACTGAAAGCAAAAGACAGAAAGTTAAGAATACAGATACTAGTCAGAGAGCTGCTAATAGACAAAACCTGGCTGAAAGCAAAAGACAGAAAGTTAAGAATACAGAAACTAGTCAGAGAGCTGCTCATAGACAAAACCTGACTGAAAGAGAAAGACATAAAGTTACGAAAACAGATACTAGTCAGAGAGTTGCTCATAGACAAAACCTGACTGAAAGCAAAAGACAGAAAGTTAAGAATACTGAAACTAGTCAGAGAGCTGCTCATAGACAAAACCTGGCTGAAAGCAAAAGACAGAAAGTTAAGAATACAGATACTAGTCAGAGAGCTGCTCATAGGCAAAACCTGACTGAAAGCAAAAGACAGAAAGTTAAGAATACAGATACTAGTCAGAGAGCTGCTCATAGACAAAACCTGACTGAAAGCAAAAGACAGAAAGTTAAGAATACAGATACTAGTCGGAGAGCTGCTCATAGACAAAACCTGACTGAAAGCAAAAGACAGAAAGTTAAGAATACAGATACTAGTCAGAGAGCTGCTCATAGACAAAACCTGACTGAAAGCAAAAGACAGAAAGTTAAGAATACAGATACTAGTCGGAGAGCTGTTTACAGACAAAATCTGACTAAAAGTGAAAGACAGAAAGTTAAGAATGCACAAACTATTCAGAAAGCTATGCAAAAAAATAAAGTGAGCACAAACATAGATTTGACATTGAAAAGCTTCTTCCAGGCAATTAAAGAAGGGCCAGTTTTTGTGTGTTACTGTTGTGACAGGTTTTTGTATAAGACTTCTGTTTTACACATAAAGCCTGAAAAATACAAGATGTCTCCAGCATTCATCAAATGTTTCGGTAAAGATACTTCATTAACCCATGAATGGATATGCGTAACATGTAGTGAAAGTTTGAAACGGCAGAAAGTTCCACAACAGGCCATAGCCAATAAACTAGAGGTAGATGGAATGCCTCCAGCACTTCGAGGACTAGGTAATCTGGAGAGACAGCTAATCTGCAAGATTATACCCTTCATGAAATTAGTTGCATTGCCGAAAGGATCTCAACATGGCTTAAAAGGACAGGTTGTTCTAGTTGCCTCAGACACTGAACAGATAGCTGCCACACTGCCAAGACAGACTGCAGAGGCCCAGATTATAGCTCTGAATTTAAAAAGACGCTTGTCTGATGAATTTGCATATTCCAGGCAATATATTCGTCCTGTCACTGTTAACAGGGCATTTCAGTATTTGCAAAAAGCAAATCCACATTATGCTAGTGTTGTACAAAATGATAACTGGACAGAACTAAGTGAAACAAATGATGAACAGTTTTGGAATAGTGTCAAAAACACTCACAAGGACATTAGTGAACCCATGGAAATGGCTGACAACAGTGAGAAACAAAGTTGCAACACTAGTCCTGAAGAAATTACAGACTCAGAAGATGATGTAGAAAATGACAATCCAGCAGAATTTGTTCAGAACATGAACTACAAGCGATCATTAAGCTCTGTGACATGCATTTACCCAGAGGATGGTCCGTCAGTCAAAAGTAATGAAGTACTGAACATAGCACCAGCGGAGGGAAAGCGGCCAACATCAATATTTCACCAATCACACTGGGAGACATTAGCATTTCCAACACTTTTTCCTACTGGTCAGAATACATTTCATGAAGAAAGAGACATACCGATTTCTCCAAAAAAGTATGTTAACTGCAGGCTTTTGTCTTCCTCAACAAGGTTTGCTGAAAATGTTGAATACACATTCCAGTGCTTGCACTGGATTGAAACTACAAATGTAAAAGACACAATATCTATGTCCTTAAAAAAAAGCAGAACATCTGACTTAACAGTTGGAGAAATTCAGAATAAGGAAAATCTGAAAAATTTGTTCAAGGATGATGAGATATTTGCCTCTTTCCGGAAAGTCAGAGGATCCCCACAATATTGGCATGAGATGCAGTATGACATGCTGGCAAAGATTCGTCATTTTGGCTCTTACACCTTCTTTGTATCTGGATCTGCTGCAGACTTTCATTGGCCTGAGCTTGTCAGGATAGTTGCTCTGCAGTATGGAGAAAATTTAGATCTGGAATACATTCAAAATCAAATGGATACTAAAGCAAAAAGAAACTGGCTGGCAAGGAATCCAGTAACTGTTGCTCGTCACATTGACTTTATCTTCCGAAAAGTGTGGAAAAACGTCATATTGTCAGGGCTACATCCCATAGGGCAAGTGTTGAATTATGACATTCGTAAGGAAATGCAGAGTAGAGGAACAGCACATTTTCACTCTGCAGTGCATGTTCTTGGTGCCCCACAAATGGATAAGAGTCAAGATGAGGAGGTAGTGTCTTTCATAGACAAACACATCTCTTGTTCTGTACCTGCTGAAGATGCTGACCATGGACTGCGTGATCTGGTGCTTTCAAGGCAGACACATCACCACACAAGGACCTGTAAAAAGAAAAGAGAGAACAATTGTAGGTTCCACTTCCCCAAGCCACCTTCAACACAAACTGTTATAGCAAGAACTGTGGATGCAGAAAATAAGCACAAGGTTGAAAAAGCAAGGAAAACAATTTCTTCTGTAATGGAAACAATGGAGAGAACTGGCACAGATATAACATATAGTGCACTGCTTGAACAAGCACATGTGTCAGATGATAGTTACAAGGAATCTCTAAAAATAGCATTGAAGAAGACAACAATTCTTATGGGAAGAAAACCAACTGAGACTTATGTAAATCCGTACAACCCTATCATACTAAAAGCTCTTCGTGCCAATATGGACATTCAATTTATCACCGATGTCTGGGCATGTGTTGCATATATTACGTCTTATATGTGCAAACCAGAGAGGAATATGTCTGATCTCATGAGAAATGCCTGTAAGGAAGCAGGTTCTGTGAAAGATAAGCTGAAGTCCATTGGCAGTGTATTTCTGAAGTCGAGAGAAGTTTCTCAGCATGAAGCAGTAGCAAGAATAATTGGACTTCCTCTCAGGGAAAGTAATACACCTGTGATTTTTGTTCCAACAGGATATCAGAATGAAAGGACAAGAATGCTAAAACCAGCTGCTGTCCTGCAGAACATGGATGAAGGTGACACTGATGTATTTGTACCAAACATTTTGGACAAGTATGCAGCAAGACCTCATCAATTGGATGATATGTGTTTGGCAGACTTTGCTTCAAATTACACCATTTCCTCAAAGTCTAATGCAAAACATAATGATAGACATGATGATTATGAAAATGATGATGATGCAGATGTAGAAAAATCAGGGAAAACAATACAACTTTTAAATGGTCTAGGGCAAATGACCCAGAGATCAACACCTCAAGTTATCAGGTATCATTATGTATCTCACTCAAGAGACTCAGAAAAGTACTTTCATCGTCTTCTTCTCCTTTATTGTCCGTGGAGACAAGAGACTGAATTGAATGATGGTGGAACATATGAAGCTAAGTATGAAGATGTATATGATGGTATTGTAAACAATATTGATACATATGAACCATACCTGGAACAAGTAGAACAGGCCAGTGAGCAGGCTGCTCAGCTTGAAGATGTTGGTGATGAAATATGGGATCATCTTGCTCCTGAAACTCATCCAACTGAGGAACCACAAGAAGATCCAGACCATCAACTAGGTGATATTGACAATCTCAGTCCAGATCAGATTTCCCAAGCTGACTTTGACGAAACTTGTTCTGGTACTTCAAAGAAACATCATGTCACGGCTAGTGTGAATATTGTAGAAACAGGAAAATACTACTCAATGGTGAGAAGTTTAAACCACAAGCAGAGACAGATTCATGATCACATTTTCAACTGGTGCCGAGAAATGGCTTTTGCTAATTCTCCAGATGATGAACCCAGTCCATTTCATATATTTCTTAGTGGTGGAGGAGGTGTTGGGAAAAGCCATACAGTTCACACAGTATATCAAACAGCACTCCGTGAACTGAGAAAACCAGGTGACAGCACATATTTATCATATGTTGTATTGACTGCCCCAACTGGAAAAGCTGCACTAAATATCAGCGGCAATACATTACACAGTGCATTTCACCTTCCAGTCAAACAGAAACGAACACCTCAGGGATATAAGCCTCCAGCTGCACCACTGTTAAACTCCATGAGAGCAACCTATTGCCATTTGAAGTTACTTGTAATAGATGAAGTCTCAATGGTCAGCGCTCAGACATTAACTGACCTTGATCTTACACTGCAGCATGTGTTTGAAAATGAAAAACCATTTGGTGGAATTGCAGTGCTTGCAGTAGGTGACCTTTTACAGCTGGACCCAGTTGCTGACAAATCTGTCTTTAAAGGTAATACCAAAGGATACGGTGCCCTTGCTCCAAACATCTGGATGCTTTTCCAATTACATGAGCTAACTGATATAGTGCGACAGAAAGAGGACCCAGAGTTTGCTCAGTTGCTTTCACGTGTTCGTGTTGGTGAACACACTGACAAAGACATTCAGGACTTACGAAACCTTAAGTACAATGAATCACTTCCATCAGATTGTGTTGGAATATATTTAACCAATGCTTTGAAAGACCAGTATAATTCCAAACAACTGATGTCACTGCAGACACAGACTTTCACTGTAATAGCAAGGGATACAAAGAAAGATATACACACACGGAGAGTGTCAGTGACAGTGTCTAGTACAAATGCACATGAAACTGGTGGCCTTGCTGCTGAGGTACAGGTTGCTGAAAAAGCCAGATATATGCATACAAAAAACACAGATATTGAGGATGGTTTGGTGAATGGAGCTATGGGAACCATTGAAAAGCTTGAAATTGATGCTAATTCACCACTAAAAGGAACATTGTTTATAAAATTTGATGATCCTAAAGTAGGTGCACAGAGCAAGAAGAAAAGTAAATACAGACATTTGGTACCAGTACAGCCTGTGACAGCAACCTTCATGCTATCAGGCGCAAAGTCAGTTATGGTTGAAAGAACACAGTTTCCAGGTACGTTAGCATGGGGTATAACAACACATAAAGCCCAAGGTAGCACATTCACATATATGGTTGCTGATATGACGCTAGGTGAAAAACAAACAACTACACAACCTGGCCAAATTTATACCATGTTGAGCCGATGTAAAACAAAAAATGGGATGAAGATCATATCATTTGAGCCATCAAAAATTAAAGTAAACAAGCAGGCACTGGTGGAAATGACAAGACTGCAACAACACATTTTGGTGGTCCAACCAACACATGTTTTACATGATGACAGCAAAATCACTGTGACATACCTTAACACACGCTCTCTGCAAGTGCATTATAATGACATTCTCACTGAAAAAAACATGCAGCAGTCAGATATAGTATGCCTAACGGAGACTCATGTGACAGACTACCGACCATATGATATAAGGGGAATGATGTGTATCTCTGAAATGTGCAAACATGGTTGTGCTATATATTCAGGAAAACCAGTTACGTGTCATCTGAACATGCCAAAATGCTCAGTCATACAATCTATTGGCATTGTGACATCCAACATATTGCTAGTTTGCATATACATTCCCCCAACTGCACGATGGCAAACTGTAAAAAAAGACATGTGTGACATAATACAGCTCTGTACAGACAAAGCTTTGCACTACAAATGCAAAACCACTCTTCTGGTTGGAGACTTTAACCTTGAGTTCAAAGTGTTGTCAAGTTTGGAGAAGATTCTTCACAACAGAAATCTTGCACAGTTAATCTCAGCTCCCACTCACAGACTTGGTGCTATCCTTGACCTGGTGATCACAGATGACAGACATTTGATCATCCAAAACTACCCAGTCTACTTCTCTGACCATCATCTCATTACCATACAGATCCCACAGCACACTATGCGAGTCTGAAACTGCACAACCACATGAACAAAGTAACTTAGCTAGTGCCTTAACCTCTTCACTGCCAAAACAGCTTTGCACATGAACAATAATTTGTCTTGTTCCACTTAACACTTAAAAACCACTCCCTCAAACTTTTACTGAGAATCAAACAACTTTCATCCAGATAAGATGCTGAGTTACTCAAAATTACATCTGTTTGTCTATGCTACTAAGCTCAGAATAGGGCAGTGAACAGGTTACACCATTATTACAGTTTATGACTAACTTATTGCTGTCTGTAATAAATTTATATGTACAAAACCTATTTCCAATTATCTCGAAACATTGTTTATCCAATTTTTATGCATTGTTTAGCTGTTTTGTCTATTATCTACAGCATAATTATTACTCATAGCATGAAGGTGTGCCATACACAATACCTGACCTTTTATACCCAAGGTCAAAGTCACTTTTTTGTATGAAAGTAGGTACTAATACCATTCAGTTGGCCATGTATATATACCATGGTCAACCACACCATGGGTGGGTGGGGTGGGGAGAGTGGAGTTTTTTTTTTCAGTCCGGTGGGGGACTCATGTCTTGCATAGCAATACAACATGCCCTTGTTTATAAATTGGTACATTTCTAGGGATCTGTTTCAGTTTAGAGGGAGTGCAATTAAATTCAATGAAAACAATGTCATGGTCAGATAATTATGTCAGGGGCAGTTTCAGTTCTAGAGACTTGGCTTGGTAAGTTAGTTATCATAAGATCCAGGGTGTTTTCTTTTCTTGCTGGTTGTTGAATTATTTGAGAGAGGCCTGAATCATCTAGGGTGTTACCGAAGTCATAGTGTTGTTTTTGATAAGTACATTTAGGTTTGAGATTGTGGGTCTTCCAATCCCAGCCTGGTAAAGTAATATCTCCTCCAATTAGTAAGGCTGCATTTTTAATCTGGGATGCTCTTTTTGCTGATATGTCAACATGGTTCATACAGTCTTGAAAAGGCCCTAAATTTGGACGGGTGTCTTGAAAAGTCCCTAAATTTGAAGATGGGCCCTAAAAAGGCCATATATTTGTTCACACTGGCCCTAAAACTTACATTTCCTGGCCATAATTTTCATTTCAAACGTATAATAATTCAGGGATAAGAACTATCAGCGGAAATCTGCATTTGTTTCACTCAGGCCATTTTTGAGATTGATGTAAATCCGATGAGAAGTTTGGAGGGGTGGGGGGATTCATCTGGGAACGTGTTCTAAATTTTTATACAAAGCTGGAAAGTAAGATCAGTGACAAGGTAACAGAGCTGAAAACAGTTTAGGTATTAGGTAGGTGTAAGTGTACTTCTTATTAGAAATGAGTTATAGTCAAAAACATACCGTAAGCTGTGACATACTTTGAGACCCTAAATTTAGTAAATGGAGTCCCTAAAAAGGCCCTAAAATGGCTTTGATTTTGTGTTGGGAATGTCTGTATGAGCCATGGTCAAACCATTTAGTTTGATTTGTTATGCTTTACTTTGATAACAAGTCTCGTAACGGTATCACAGTTATTTTGACACTACTATTAATGTTTCAAAATTGCAGGAGCCATCTGATCTGGGTCTACTCTAATTGCAAAGGTGTAGAAATGCATATTTATGGAGCAAAAGGTTAACCCTTTCCCTGTTCTATGTTTATTACAAATTTCAATACCTACTGAATATATATGGACACAATAGTTATGATAAAAAATGGAAAATGGAACATTGTAGCCATTTTAGAAAGTATAGAAACAGCTCTATCAAATTCCATTAGCAAACCGAGCAGACCCTGATCAGACGGCTCCTCTAGGAGCCGTCTGATCTGGGTCTACTCTGTGTGCAGATGCGTGAAAACACGTTTATATGAGGGAAAGGTTTAAGGCTGTTGTCTCACCTGGGATAGCAACTCTCTGAGTGACACTATTACTTTATTATCTTCCAGATGGAGAAACCAAGGAGAGAAGCATAGATGGTTTTGCCTTTACTGCTTACTGGAAGAAACTGGGTATGTACATGTGTAGTATTGTCTGGTGAAATATGCTTTAAATACTATGCTAGAGTACTGACAATAGAGATTTTGACTGTGGGATAAAAATATTTGATGGAACAATACATTTCTTTACCTTCAATGTTGGACTGTGAACCCTGATAATCTGGCTTTCACAAACAGAGGAGACCCATATTAGACACTCCAGTAGGAGTTGTCTAGTAAGGATGTGCATCATGTACTTAGTCTGCTTACATGTTACAGATCTAAATATCTGTTTATCAATAAATTTCGTTACTGAATTAAATCTATTTCAATTGAAAGACCTTGATTAATATGCTTACTTATTTATGCATACTTGTTTATGCATTATGCATACTTGTTTATGCATACTTGTTTATGCATACTTATTTATGCATACTTGTCAGAGCATTATGTGAATATTCATCAAGTCAGATTATGATTTTGCTGTTTAACCCTCATTCTGATAGCAACACCTTCTGATGCCTTTGAAAACAGAAAAGACCCAGTATTGGAGCCATGTGATCTGTCTCTGCTCCAATTGCTTATGGAGTTACATAGATTTCATTTGATTCTACAGTTTCTGCCATGTCCAGACGTTCTTAACCCTTTCCCTCATATAAACGTGTTTTCACGCGCTTGCAAACAGAGTAGACCCAGATCAGACGGCTCCTAGAGGAGCCGTCTGATCAGGGTCTGCTCTGTTTGCTAATAGAATTTGATAGATATGTGTCTTTGCTTTCTAAAATGTCTACAATGTTCCACTTTCCATATTTCTTTATGACTATTTTGTTTATGAATATTCATTAGGTATTGAACTTTGGAATAAACATAGAACAGGGAAAGGGTTAATTCATATGTAATTAAAAACGTTATCAAAGTAATATTCATGGTGTCATTATTTCTTATACGAATATTCATGAAGTAATTTAAGTAATAGGTTCAAACAAACAATATCCAATAAAATGAGGTTTTGACTAGAATAATGTTGATTTATTTCTACACTCTTTCACTGCCAAATTATGCCATCTGCAAACTTTATTGTCTGCTACAGTTTTCATTCTTTAGTTTTCTTAATTTTTGTTTTTAAAAAAAAAAACCCAGTTACAAACAGTTTGGATCTTGATGAGACGCCGAGTTACTCGGCGCGTCTCATCTGAATCCAAAATGTTTGCACAGGTAATATAAAAAGTTGCGACATGGGCAGCGAAAGAATGAATGAGCCATTAATTATGTCTCCCCCCATATTTATATGGGGGAGACATATTGTTTTCGTGAGAGTTGTCTGTCTGTCTGTCTGTCTGTCCGTCTGTCCGTCCGCACTCACCAGTGGGTAGTTGTGTGACTTTTTCTAACTAGTCACACAAGTAAAATCATTAACCTGGCCATCTCTTGTGACATTAACCTGGCCATTTCTTGTGACATTAACCTGGCCAGTTGTTGGACATAGGGTTAGGGTTAGGGTTAGCTTCCAGATCATTCTTTTCCAAAGTTAGAGCCAAAAATAGTTTTTCTTGTGGGACTAGTCCCACAAGAAAAGATCAAAGGAAAAAGTCACACAACTACCCATTTGTTAGTATGTCCGTCCGTCTGTCCGTCTGTCTGTCCGTCACACTTTTTGTCCGGACGATAACTTCAATATGCCTGATGCCAGTTGATTGAAACTTCATATATGGAAAGAGCATAATGAGAGGAAGTGTCATGCACAAGGTCCATAACTCTGGCTTCACTAATATTGGAGTTATTGCCCTTTGTAAACAAAAATCACACTTTTTTGTCCGGACGATAACTCCTATATGGCTCATGGCATTGGATTGAAACTTCATATATGGAAAGATCATGACGAGAGGAAGTGTCATGCACAAGGTCCATAACTCTGGCTTCACTAATATTGGAGTTATTGCCCTTTGTAAAAAAATACCATAATTTTTTGTCCGGACAATAACTTCAATATGCCTGATGCCAGTTGATTGAAACTTCATATATGGTAAGAGCATAATGAGAGGAAGTGTCATGCAGAAGGTACATAACTCTGGCTTCACTAATATAGGAGTTTTTGCCCTTTGTAAAAAAATTCACACTTTTTTGTCCGGACGATAACTTCTATATAGCTCATGCCATTGGATTGAAACTTCATATATGGAAAGATCATAATGAGAGGAAGTGTCATGCACAAGGTCCATAACTCTGGCTTCACTAATATTGGAGTTATTGCCCTTTGTAAAAAAAAGTCACAATTTTTTGTCCGGATGATTACTCCTATGTGACACATGCCATTGGAGTGAAACTTCATACATGGAACGATCATGATAAGAGAAAGTGTCATGCATAAGATCCTTAACTCGAGCTTCAATAAATTTAGAGTTATTGCCCCTTGTACATTTGTTTAATTCTTTCTTGTCCGGGCGATAACTCCTACATGGCTCTTGCCATCATATTGAGACTTCATACATGGAAAGAGCATGATGAGAGAAAGTGTCATGAACAAGGGCCATAATTCTGGCTTCAATACTTTTGGAGTTATTGCCCTTTGTTACATTTTTTGGCCGATCAATAACTCCTGTTCGACTGATGCTATTGGAATGAGATTTTATTTTTGGAAAGAGCATGATGAAAGTAAGTGTCATGCACAAGGGCCATAAATCTGGTATCAGTATTTTTGGAGTTATTAGCTGTTATCATTTTCTTCTTGAAAAATGTAGTGTGGAAAACGCATAATGATGGGAAGTATCATTCATCAAGACCATAACATTTTTAGTAATTTCCCTTTACATATTGTTTTTATTAGAGGGGAGACATCCGTTTTTGTGACAAAAACCTCTAGTTTTTAACCCTTATCCTGCTGAGCACAACCTGGCCATCATTTTCAAACAGCTTGGATCCAGATGAGACACAGAATGAATCGGCATATCATCAGGATCCAACCTGTTTGAGTCTCAATCAGTTGTTTCTCAAAAGCTTTAATGAATGTCAAGTAATTAAACTATTCCGTCATATGCTATTTTTAGATTCAACAACTTTGAATAAATCTACCGAAAAGGAGCATTAACTAGAGAAAAGGTGACTTTTACAGAGGCATAGAAACGCATATTTAGGGAGGAAAGGGTTAAAACTTGTATCATATCATAGTTTGAACAGACATTATTTTTCAGCAATATCTAAATTCTAAAAACTTGGTCTTTCAGGAGATGTGTTTAAGGCAGTGTCCCATGAGGCTACCAAGCTATCCCTGGCCTACTCCAAGTCACCAGCTCCTCCAGCCGAACATACACAAGGTCTACTGGGATCAGCAGAGAAATCTGTGCTAGCCTTACTGTGTGTGTACAGTAATTTACCAAAGTCAGCAGGTAAGGGTAGTTGGAGTCATTGATGTCAAAGCCATCAGAGGACCAGATAAGATGTGTAAATTAAAACATGTTCAAGAATAACTTTCTTTATTTCTTCACCGAACCCTATACTGTGACCACTCTTTAGAATCGTCTCTTAGAGACGATTCTAAAGAGTGGTCATAGTATAGGGTTTGGTGGAGAAATGATGATTTTAGTATTTCGGTACGCAAAGTCAGCAGGTAAGGGTAGTTGGAGTCAATGATGTCAAAGCCAACAGAGGTCCAGATAAGATGCGTAAATTAAAACATGTTCAGGAATAACTTCTTTATTTCTCCAACAAATGCTATGTTATCATATGACCACTCTTTATAATCGTCTCTTCAAGATGACCCTTTCTCACATACCTTCCCTTATCTCCGAGTTAGAACAACGGGTTAAGATTTCCTTATCTGTAACACGTGTAAGATCACTTTAGAACATATATGACGTCATACGTCATATATATGATGTCAAACCATAGAAACCGATGTTTACATGTCATTTAAACGGCGAAAATGCACTTTTTTGATATGTGAGAAAAAGAATCTGATGCTCGTTGTCTTTTAAGATCACATGTTCCTAAACTCACCAAGAAAATGTTATTAAGCTCGCCAAGGCTCGCTTAATGACATTTTCTAAGGCTCGTTTAGGAACATGTGATCTTAAAAGACAACTCGCAACAGATCCTCTATATATCATAGGGTTTGATTGAGAAATGACAATTTTAGTATTTGAGTACACACCTTTATCTGTTGCTCTGACCATAGATAAATGGACTCTGTAATACATGTATCTCTAATAAATGCCCCCATTATTTAAAAGGAGCTGCTTGAATTTTGTTCACATGACGTGGTAGCTTAACCCTTTCCTTCATATAAACATGTTTTCACGCATTTGCAAACAGAGTAGACCCAGATTAGCCATCTGATCAGGGTCTGCTCTGTTTTCTAGTGCAATTTGACATATCTGTTTCTTTACTTTCAAAAATGGCTACAATGTTCCACCTTCCATATTTCATTTTAACTGTTTTGTCCATGGATATTCAGTAGGTATTCAAATTTGGAATAAATATAGAACGGGGAAAGGGTTAACCCATTCCAACATAGGCTATTTTTAGGCCCATCCTCTTTGAATAAATCTACCAAAAAGGAGCATTTACTAGAGAAAAGGTGAATTTTAGATTTGTGTAGTTTTGAAACCATTGTTTCCTGCATTGCTTCCAGTCTGCATTAACCTATCATCTATATTTTTAAACATCTATATTTAATATAGAATTTTAGTTGTATGGATGATTAGTCCGAAATAAAGGAGCTACTGATAAAAATGTTTAAATTTACACACCTTATCTGGACCTCTGCATAATGCATACTATGTATACCCCTGATTGCTACTCAACTCTGTTGGTACTATGATTGATTTTGTAATAACCATTGCAGACAGTATGAAGTACATACATGTATTAACTCGGCATCTTTTAAAAATCCTGTAGGAGCTGTCTGATCAGACTCTGCTCTGTTTGCTTATGAATATATGATAATATATAGATATGATTCTGTGCTTCATATTTCCGTGTCCATTCGTTATTATAACAATTACCGTATAAGTGTTTTTTTACGCGAGACGCAAATTTCACGAATCTACCTCAAATCAAATGTTCACGTCTTTATTATTCGCGGAAACTGGGTGAAAATTCATTTTTCACGGAAACGAAATAAAAATCGTTCTTATCTTATCATGTTGTTTTGTATCTTTTTAGTATAACAGCCATTGAAAATGGTGCATTCCGAACTTAGGGAAGTAACTCTGATAATCAGAGAGAAATATATCAATTTACATGACGTTTTATAAATGAATAACATTCACTCATTTGGGCATGTTGTTGGTTTAAACAGTTTGAATAATTATCTAACACCAGTGATTGTTCACCCACATAACACTGTGATTTACCTGTGTCACAAACATTGGATGTATGTTAGCGGATTCGGATCAAACATCCATTTCACACATCGGACTGATAGGTGCGACTTCAATATAAACACTCTTAATTACATGCAAAACTGACTTCGACTTACCAAAAATGCAGCCAGTTCGACCTCGTCTTAAAACTTATATTATAAAGAATAAATAGGAAGAAAAACTATTTAGCTGCAATCACTGCTATTGCGATTTATTTACAACAGTATCTTTGAACACTCGATTACCAAATTGGAACTAATTCTTCTTCGATACCCGTGTCTGTATTACGTAATCATGCACACCGCATAAACTACGGATATACATATGTCAAATGTAGAAAGTTGTCGTCTATTGTACGGTGAGAGAGGGGAAGGAATTTTTAGCGGATTATATTTACGCGTGTTGATTACACGCGAACATAGCGAAAATTTCCTTCTCGCAAAAAAATCCACTTATACGGTAATTATATTAATATTCAATCATGATGTTATTATAGATTTCTTACATGAATGTGCATGGAGTAAATAATTAAGGATTGTAATAAAACAGCTACACCAGCTTTCAAATTTATTTGAACAGAAATCAGGTACATTTGTAAGTAGTGTAGACCCAGATCAGCATGTGACAAAGGTTTGCACTGTTTAAACTTGCATGTAAATGACAATCCTAATCAGACACAAAGTGTCATTGGGTTAAACGATGAAGGTCTACACTGTTGGTAGTGGTGTATACATGTACATGTAAAATACAAGCAGTGTAGAACCTGATCAGACAATGTGTCAGTGGGACAAATGCTTTCAGCCTGCTCTATTTGCAAATGTACAATGTTTTACAAAATTGCCATTTATAAAATTTACATTTACAAATACACTTTTTCTATATTTTCATAAATTTTGTTCCAGGGTTAACATTGCGGAAATCACTCCGAGGTGCAGTGGTGATATTACTGGAAAGTTTAAAATCACTTGTAGAGACGATAAGGCTGTATGAAGCAGGGTATGTAGGTCTATTCCATAAATATTAATGTCAGAAATAATGACTCTGAGCTCTGGATAAAATGCATAAATTCAAACATTTTTTAACAACAGCTCATTTATTTCTCCACCAAACTCTATACTGTGACCACTCGTTAGAATCATCTGGAAGAGGCGATTCTAAAGAGTGGTTACAGTATAGGGTTTGGTGGAGAAATGAAGATTTTAGTACATGTTTTTGGGTATGCACCTTTATCTGTAGCTCTCATGACTGTATAAATATTATTTAGCTGAATTCTTACAATGGCATTATAATACATGGGATTTTTTCCCCATGAAAGAAACAAACAGGGTAGACTCAAATAAAATGTAATTGAATTCCATACTTTGAGAGCTGTTGAAAACCCTTGACTTCGAGAAATAATGACTGTATGAATATTAATTACCGGTAGCTGAAATTTTATAATGACAGTATGAACAAGAGAATATTGTACCATGGCAAAACCTGTAGAATCTTATCAGATTATTATCTGTATTATTTCCTATGCAAACAAAGCAGATCCTAATCAGATGGCTTCTAAAGGAATTGGGTCTACACTTTTTGGAAGGAGACTAAAGGCGCCTCTATGAGGTAAAGGGTTTACCCTTTCCTCCAAAAATACGCCTATCTACGTCTCAGTAAAAATCACCAATTGAAGCAATTGTGATAAAAAGATCATTTGCTCCTATAGGAGCAAATGCTCTATTTATCACAATGGTTTCAAACTACAACATTCTAAAATTTTCCTTTTCTCTAGTTAATGCTCCTTTTTGGTAGATTTATTCACAGAGGTTGGATCTAAAAATAGCCTATGAGGTAAAGGGTTAAGTTAGATTTACCTTTATCAAGCTAAGCATGACCTGCCTGTCATTTGCAAACAGCTTGGTCTAGATGAAATTCTTAGTAACTCAGCATCTCATTGGTACTGATGCTGGTTGCCACTAGATGGGTAACTTTCAAGCTGTTTGGCACTCTGTCAAAAGTTCGTCAAAAGCTTGTATGAATCGTAAATAAGCAAAAATTGTAATAGATACAATAGGACCCAAATCCAAACTGTTTACACATGTTTCCATAGAGGTCCAGATAAGATGCGTAAATTTTAAACATGTTCAACAATAGCTCCTTTATTTCTCCACCAAACCCTATTCTTTGACCACTCTCTAGAATCATCTCGAAGACCCAAATCCATAGAAGGAATATACACTTAAACCATTTTATCGGTTCCCTGTTCTATGTTTATTCCAAATTTCATTAACTACTGAATATTCATGATAAAAATTATTATAATGAAATATTGAAGGTGTAACATCGTAGCCATTTAAGAAAATAAGGAAACAGATCTTTCAAATTCCATTAGCAAACAGAGCAGACCTCCGTCTCATCTGGGTCTACTCTATTTGAAAATGCGTGAAACAAGTCTACATAAGGGAAAGGGTTAAAAGTGTTGCATTCATTTGACATTATGTACAATATTACAATAAAAACTTTTAAACCCTTTCCTTCATATAATATATTTGCACACAAAGTAGACCCAGATCAGGCAGCTCCTATAGGAACCATCTGATCAGAGCCTGCTTTGTTTGCTGTTGATTATGTTTTTTTTATCAAAGAGGAAAAATAAACTATGCAGATGACAATATGTGAAAGAGTTAAAACAGGTAGTTGCTAAATGCAAAATAAGAATTTAATGCAGAAAGCTCATTTCAGAACTTTTTAACCTTTTCCCTGTTAACCCTTCGCTTGCTGAATTTTGAAATACATTTCTCCTTCTTTACCCATGCCCTGTTGTATAATTACATATATCTTCACTGTGTACAAGCATTTCGCTATGCAATCACTGCTGTGGGGTGCACTGGTTGCACAATCAACTTGTAAATAGTGCAGACCCTGATGAGACAGCTCCTGCAGGAGCTGTCTCATCTGGGTCTTCACTATTTACAGGTAGGTATATTGACGTGAATAGCAAGCGAAGGGTTAAATATTCATGTAAGAAGTAATGACATTATGAATATTCAAAAGTAGCTGAATTTTTAAAATGGCATTTGTACATGGGATGTTTTGGTATTGGTAGCCTGTAGAGTCTGATCCTTTATAATTTCTTAAACAAACAGAGCAGATCCTGATCTGGCCATCTGATCTGGTCTACTCTGTTTGCAAAGGCGTGAGTGTAAAAAAGTGTTTGTATGAAGGATAGGGTTAACCCATTCCCTGTTCTATGTTTATTTCAAATTTCAATACCTACTGAACATTCATGGACAAAATAGTTATAATGAAGTATATGGAAGGTGGAACATAGTAGCAATCTTAGTAAGTAAAGAAACAGAACTGTCATACTCCATTAGCAAACAGAGCAGACCCTGATCAGACGGCTCCTATAGGAGCCGTCTGATCTAGATCTACTCTGTTTGCAAATGCGTGAAAAGGCGTTTATATGAGGGAAAGGGTTAAAAGTATTACTTTTGTCCAGCATTTAGCTACCACCTGCCCTCAGACCTAGAATAAGACTTCTTTCATAGTAGTTTATCTTACATTTGTACTTAAACAGATCCACAAAGCAGTTCCAGAACACAGGCATAGTATGGGAAGGATCTGATACCTTTGCACATCTCCCACATGGTTAGTTTGTCTATACTATTAACATTTAACCCTTTACTCCTTGAATATTTATGCAAGAAATAAAGATATTATTAATTTAATAATTTTTATAATGCCACTATGGACTAGGGACTTTTTCATCATCACAGAGCCTGTTGAATCAGTTCTATATCATATCAAAAACAAACAGAGCAGACCCTGATCAGACGGCTCCTATAGGAGCCATCTGATCTGGATCTACTCTGTTTGCAGATGTGTTGAAAGACGTATTCATGGAGTAAAGGGTTACTATTCTTTACCTAATGAATATTCATGCAAGAAATAATGACATCATCAATATTTATCAGCTGATTTTTTGTAATGGTATAATTATGAACACATGATTTTTTGGCCATGGCAGATACTGTAGAATCAGATCTATATTCGAAAAATTTCTGTAAGCAAACAGAGCAGACACGGAACAGACCCTAATCAGATACCTCCTGCAGGGGCCATCTCATATAGATCTGCTCTATTTATAAGGGCATGAAAGTGCAATTCTATAGGGTTCAATTCTCTTTTCCAATCACTTGTGTTATGCAGCTGATGAATTCCGAAAATGTTTGTAATATGAGCTGTTGGCATTGTTGGTAGTAAACTTTCCAGGAAAGCAAACTCTTTGCATACTGAATATTTGAATAGATAAGCACTGAATATAACTCCTGAAGGTGCTCTTTAAACCTTTTCTTTCATATAAATGCATTTCTGTGCATTTGCAAACAGAGTAGATCCAGATCAGACAGCTCCTATAGGAGCCATCTGATCAGGGTCTGCTCTGTTTGCTAATGGAATTTGATAGATATGCTTCTTTACTTTCTAAAATGGCTACAATGTTTCACCTTCCATATTTCATTATAACTTTTTAGCTCACCAGAGCACAAAGTGCTCAGGGTGAGCTTTTGTGATCGCCAGATGTCTGTCGTCCGTCGGCGTCCGTCGTCCGTCGTCCGTCGTCCGTCGTCGGTCGTCAACAATTTGAACCTTTAAAAATCTTCTCCTCTGAATCTACAGGGTTCTCAGCTTTCATCTTTGGTACATAGCATCACCTATAGGTCCTCTACAAAAGTTATATAAATTATGCCCCTGGGGTCAAAATTGGCCCCGCCCCAGGGGTTGGAAGTTTTCAATAGAAACATATAGTAAAACTTTGAAAATCTTCTCCTCTGAAACCAGAAGGTTCTCAGCTTTCATATTTGGCACAGAGCATCATGTTCAGGTCCTCTACAAAAGTTATATAAATTATGGCCCTGGGGTCAAAATTGGCCCCGCCCCAGGGGTGGGCAGTTTTCAATGGAAACAAATAGTGAAATCTTTGAAAATCTTCTCCTCTGAAACTGGAAGGCTCTCAGCTTTCATATTTGGCACAGAGCATCATGTTCAGGTCCTCTACAAAAGTTATATAAATTATGCCCCTGGGGTCAAAATTGGGCCCGCCCCAGGGGTGGGAAGTTTTCAATAGAAACAAATAGTGAAATCTTTGAAAATCTTCTCCTCTGAAACTGGAAGGCGCTCAGCTTTCATATTTGGCACAGAGCATCATGTTCAGGTCCTCTACAAAAGTTATATTAATTTTGGCCCTGGGGTCAAAATTGGCCCCGCCCCAGGGGTGGGTACTTTTCAGAATAGAAACAATAGTGAAATCTTTGAAAATCTTCTCCTCTGAAACTGAAAGGCTCTCATCTTTCATATTTGGCACAGAGAATCATGTTCAGGTCCTCTACAAAAGTTATATAAATTATGGCCCTGGGGTTAAAATTGGCCCCGCCCCAGGGTTGGGCAGTTTTCAATAGAAACAAATAGTGAAATCTTTGAAAATCTTCTCCTCTGAAATTGGAAGGCTCTCAGCTTTCATATTTGGCACAGAGCATCATGTTCAGGTCCTCTACAAAAGTTATATTAATTATGGCCCTGGGGTCAAAATTGGCCCCGCCCCAGTGGTGGGTAGTTTTCAGTAGAAACATATAGAGAAAACTTTGAAAATCTTCTCCTCTGAAACTGAAAGGTTCTCAGCTTTCATATTTGGCTCATAGCATCATGTTCAAGTCCTCTACAAAATTTATATAAATTATGTCCCTGGGGTCAAAATTGGCCCGCCCCAGGGCCGGCTAGTTTTCTATAAAAACATATAGTGAAAACTTTGAAAATCTTCTCCTCTGATTGTCTGGTGAGCGCTTCAGGGCCATTCTGGCCCTCTTGTTTGTTCATAAATATTTCATAGGTATTGAAATTTGGAATAAACATAGAACAGGGAAAGGGTTAACCCTTTCCTCCATAAACAGGTCTTTCTACGCCTCTGTAAAAATCACCTGTTGAAACCATTGTGATAAATAGAGCAAATGCTCTATTTATCACTATGGTTTCAGAAGTACACAATTCTAAATTTTCCTTTTCTCTAGTTAATGCTCCTTTTCGGTAGATTCATTCAAAAAGGTTGGGTCTAGAGGGAATGGGTTAATCAGGGTCTTCACTATTTGTTATCTTATCTTATAATCTTATCTAAACTCATCAACATAGTGCCAAATTGAATAGTTCAGCTTTACAACCTTGCAGACCTTGCATTGATTTCTGTAAAAAACAAAAACTGTTTGCCGTCTCAGAAAAAGTTGCTGTTTTTCAGGGATTTATTAATTTTAGTAATTTTCAGATATAAAAACATGTATGGGAAAATGGACTGTACACATGCCTCTATAAATATTCAACTACATTTTGTAATTAATATTCATGCATTCATTATTTCTTACATGAATATTAACTTTCTCTCTCATATAGGAGCATCTGATGAAGGTCTGGTCTGTTTGCTTATGACATGATATAGATCTGATTCTACAGTTTTTGTGAAAGCCGAAAATCCGCCTGAAAAGTTTACATATAAAATATAAAAATATAAAAAGTTGGTTGGACGGGCTGATCAGTTTTTCAGCATTAAAACATGGGTAGTTGGGTGTCACAAACTGCTCCTTCAGTTTGAAAGTTATTGCATTTATATTTGGCATGCGTAATAGATGTGCAAGACACAAATTTCATGTGTTTAGCACTAGTCATTGTAAAATTATCTTCCCTTGAACTTCGATTTTTTTTTGGCAATCAAGGCTGCCATTCAGCGGCATTCATCACCTTTAGTTATAGTTTTAGTTTTTCTCCCTTTCAGACAATAAGGAGGCAGTTTTGGTAGTTGTTCAGAAAACTATTCCAATGGTGGATGATGCTTATTCAGAACTAAATGATGTAAGTGAATGGGGATTGGGTTTTGGGATTTTTCACCCTTTACCTCATGAATATGCATGTAAAGGAATCATTACTGTATGAAAATAATTTTTCTGAATGATCACCGAATTTTCCATTAGCAAACAGAGCAGACCCAAGTCAAATGGGAGCCATCTGATCTGGATCTACCATGTTTACGAGAGGCATCTCTGCCAGGTAGAGTGTTAAAAAGCACACAAAAGAAAAAATTAATGATATACAATTATTCTATTATAAAGTTTATGAATTAACCCTTTCCCTCTTATAAACTCTTTTGCATGCCTTGCCAACAGGGTAGGCCCAGATCAGACGCTTTCTGTAGGAGCATTCTGATCAGGGTCTGCTCTGTTTGCTTAATATGGAATTATAAAAGATCTTACTCTACAATTTCTACCAAAACATACTGTGTACATAATACTACATATGCAATTTTACAAAGGGTTAAATTCAGTGATCTCCCTTATCAGATGTGTTTTGATATACCTTGCTGATTTACTTCGCCCTGTACTTGACAATCATACCATCTTGCAAACAGAGTAGACCCAGATCAGAAGCTTCTACGGGTTCTTTCCTGCTTGCTTATGGAATAATATAGCTCTAAATCTAGTTCTATCTTGGAAAAATTCCTATGATAATCAAGTAAAAGGGATCATCTTGTCGTGAGTAATCTTCCAGGTCAGTGAAAATGAACTTAATTTCCTTTTTGCCTTGCATTATCTCCAGGCGTTGAACTGTGATGAGGATGATGAAGGTCTTGATGAGTTCCTTGGTTTAGTCGGGGAAGAAGCGGACAACAGACACCAGTGGTCTGTGACTGACAGGAACATGATACAATACTGTCTAGGCCTCATAAAGTGCTCAAAATCTGCACTGAAGAAGACAAAGTCGGCCCTGGCTGCAAATGGTAGCTGTGATAGCGAGGCAAAAATTACAGAGCTGGATGACTTGGTGGATTATGTGGAGATGCTGAGTCCAGCAGCAGATGAGCTGGCCTCCTGTGTTTACCCACCACTGAGGAATGATGTGATGCAGGAGAAGGTATGAACCCTTTACGTCATGAACATTTATGTAACAAATGATGGCATCATGAATATTAATTTATTTTTTTTATAATGGCACACGACCACAGGAATATATGGCCATGGCAGAAACTATAGAATCATATCTGTATTATGTCATAAGCAAACAGAGCAGACCCGGATCAGAGATCTATAGGAGCCGCCTGATCTGGGTCTGCTCTGTTTGTAAAGGTGTAGAAAGGCGTATTTATCGAGTAAAGGGTTAACCCTTTCCCTGTTGAATATTCATGTAAGAAGTAATGACATCATTAACATTTCTTAGCTGAATCTTTATAACTTTAACTTTTCAAGGAAATATTTTGCTTTGACAAAATCTGTAGAGTCAGATCTGTATACATGTCAAAAGTATATAGAGCAGGTTCTGATCAGACAACTGCTATAGGAGCTGTCAGATCTGGGTCTATTCTGTTTGCAAATGTGTGAAAAAGTGTTTATATGAAGGAAAGGTTTAAATAATTGGACCTCCAACTCAAACTTGCCCTTTACTGATTACTTAAAGTATTCTGACACTTAGTTGCTCCTTCAGGAGCAGTTTGATCTGAGTCTGCATTTTATATATTAAAGATATAACAGAGCTACAGATAATGGTGCGTACCCAAATACTAAAATCGTCATTTTTCCACCAAACCCTATAATATGACCATTCTTTAGAATCGTCTCAATGAGACGATTCTAAAAAGTGGTCACAGTATTGCGTTTGGTGGCGAAATAAAGGAATTATTCCTGAAAATGTTTTAATTTACGCATCTTATCTGGAGCTCTGGATATAAGATTATTCGTGAATTGTATAATTTAGATTACTCATGATTATTGCCTGTCAGTCTGACTGTATTAATTTTGTTTGCTGAATTGTTATAATGGTATTTTGAACAATGGAATTTTTTATCATAGTGGAAACAGTAAAATCACATCTATAAAATTCCATAATCGAACAGAGCCGATCATGATCAGACGGCTCCTACAGGAGCTGTCTGATCTCGGTCTACTCTGTTTGCAAAGGCGTAAAAATGTGTATACATCAAGTATAGGATAGTCACATATGTTTAACGGTTTGCCTCCTGAGTGCTGAGAAAACATTTTGTCACAGAAAATGTTTAGATTTTGAAGCAGACCTTCTTCCATTTCTTTTCAAACATGTCGAACAGTTTTGATCCTTATTAGGCTCTGGAGTTACTTAGTATCTCATCTGGATTCAAACTGTTGGCCAAGGTAATAAGGAATTTGCCCTCAACAGGCTTAACCCTTCGCTTGCTGAATTTTAAAATACATTTCTCCTTCTTTACTCATGCCCTGTTGTATAATTACATATATCTTCACTGTGTACAAGTATTTCGCTGTGAAATCACTGCTGTGGAGTGCACTAGTTGCATAATCAACTTGTAAATAGTGCAGACCCTGATTAGACAGCTCCTGCAGGAGCTGTCTCATCTAGGTCTTCACTATTTACAGGTAAGTATATTGACGTGAATAGCAAGCGAAGGGTTAAGATTAAATTCAACTGACTGTGTAAGGTTCATTATTTTTCAGGTTGCTGACCTAAAAAAGGCAAATTGTGACTTGGTTAACTTCTTGAAGTAAGTTTCTTTACATTGCACTTCTGATTGTAGTTGAATCATGGTCTGTGCCTTAAGTAAGATTGAATTGAGGCTTTGTAAACAGTTGGATAAGAGAAGAACTGATCCAGAGTTCTGTTCTAGAATGCTGTTGTACTGTTCTATAGTATTGTTCTACTGTTCTAGAGTACCATTGTACTGCACTAGAGTACTGTTTACTGTTTTACTGCCCTGGGTATTGTTCTAGAGTACTATTGGACTGTTTTGGAGTACTGTTCAAGAGTTTTTTTGTACTGTAATACTGTTGTATTATAGTACCATTGTACTGTAATGTTTTACTGTTCTAAAATACTGTTGTTCTATTCTAAAGTATGACTGTACTGTTCTATAGCTCTGTTGTACTGTTCTAGAGTACTGATGTACGGTTCTACTTAAGTACTGTTTTACTTTCCTAGGGTATTGTTCTTGAGTACTGTTGTAAAACACTGTAATACTGTTCTGCTAGAGTACTATTGTACTGTTCTAGAGTACTGTTGTACTGTTGTAGAGTACTATTGTACTGTTCTGCTAGAGTACTGTTGCACTGTTCTAGAGTACTATTGTACTGTTCTAGAGTACTGTTGTACTGTTCTATAGTATTGTTGTACTGTTCTGCTAGAGTACTATTGTACTGTTCCAGAGTACTGTTGTACTGTTCTAGAGTACTGTTCTGCTAGAGTGCTATTGTACTGTTTTAGAGTACTGTTGTACTGTTCTATAGTAATGTTGTACTGTTCTGCTAGAGTACTGTTGTACTGTTCTAGAGTACTGTTGTACTGTTCTATAGTATTGATGTACTGTTCTGCTAGAGTACTGGTGTACGGTTCTAGAGTACTGTTGTACTGTTCTAGAGTACTGTTCTGCTAGAGTGCTATTGTACTGTTTTAGAGTACTGTTGTACTGTTCTAGAGTACTGTTTTAACTGTTCTAGAGTACTGTTGTACTGCTCTAGATTACTGTTGTACTGTTCTGCTAGAGTACTATTGTACTGTTCTAGAGTACTGTTGTACTGTTCTAGAGTACTGTTCTACAACAGTATTATTATACTGTTCTAGAATACTGTTGTATTATTCTAGTGTACTGTTGTACTGTTCTAGAATACTTTTGTTCTATCCTAATGTACCATTGTTCTGTTCTAGAGGAGTACCATTGTACTGTTCTAGAGCACTGTTGTTCTGTTCTGGAGTACTGTTCTACTTAAATACGGTTTTACTGTCCTAAAGTATTGTTCTTGAGTACTGTTGTGTAAAGTACTGTTGTTCTGTTCTACAAGAGTACTGTTGTCTGTTCTTATAAGGTACTGTTGTCTGTTCTTATAAGGTACTGTTGTACTGATCTAGAGTACTGTTGTCTGTTCTAATAAGGTACTGTTGTGCTGATCTAGAGTACTGTTGTCTGTTCTAATAAGGTACTGTTGTGCTGATCTAGAGTACTGTTGTCTGTTCTAATAAGGTTCTGTTGTGCTGATCTAGAGTATTGTTCTAGAGTGCTGTTATACAGTTCTATAACAGTGCTGTTGTACTGTTCTGCTAGAGTAATGGGTTACTCTCTTCTTGATTACCGTTGTACTGTCCTAAAGTACTCTTGTACTGGTTTACTAGATTACTGTTGTACTAGAATACTGTTGTAATGTTCTAGAGTGCTGTGTACTGTTCTACTAGAGTACTACTTTACTCTTCTAGAGTACTGTTGTACTGTCCAAAAATACCATTGTACTGTCCTAAAATACTGTTGTACTGTTCGACTAGAGTGCTGTTGTACTAATATAGAGTACTGTCCTAAAATACGGTTGTACTGTTCTACTAGAGTACTGTTGTACTGTACTATTACAGTACTATTTTATCAATTCTACAGTACTGTTCTGCTTTTGTATAATGGCATATGAACTGCTCTTTTTCAGGCATAGTCACCTCACCACAGAAAATGATCAGAAGTGGGTAGAGTTCCTGAACCGAGCCAACAACCACAATTTCTCCAAAATTAACAGTCTTCTGTCTGACACGTGAAACTTCTTTGAAACATTTTCCCCCAAAATGACTTGTTGAACAAACATGTGCAGAGCCTAATGGGTTCATGGTTAGTTTGATCAGACATGAAATCAAGAGTTTTACCTTTACCTGATAAATGTCCATGTAAGAAATAATGACAGTATGAATATTAACCCTTACAACGCTGAATTTTCAAATGGACTATTCCAAAATTCAAACAGGTCAAGCTTATTGTGAATATTAAGGGATTTTTCGAAAGAAAAATATAATATGACAAACAGTATAGACCCTGATGAGAGGGCTCCTCTAGGAGCCTCTCATCTGGGTCTCTACTGTTTGCAAATGACATTAGTGACTCATGTCCCGCACTGTAAGGGTTAACCCTTTCCCTGTTCTATGTTTATTATACCCCCCTTTTGAAAAAATGGGGGTATATTGCTTTGCACATGTCGGTCGGTCGGTCTGTCGGTCGGTCGGTCAGTAGATCGATGGTTTCCGAATGATAACTAATAAACGACTTGGCATAGAATCTTAAAACTTGCTGTGGTGGTTGGTCATGACAACTAGATGACCCCTATTGTTTTTTGGGTCACTAGGTCAAAGGTCAAGGTCACAATGACCTTAAATGGTGAAATAGTTTCCGATCAATAACTGCTCAAGGGTTTGGCTTAGGATCTTCAAACTTGCTGTGGTGGTTGGTCATGACCACTAGATGACCCCTATTGTTTTTTAGGTCACTAGGTCAAAGGTCAAGGTCACAATGACCATAAATGGTGAAATAGTTTCCGATCAATAACTGCTCAAGGGTTTGGCTTAGGATCTTCAATCTTGCTGTGGTGGTTGGACATGACCACTACATGACCCCTATTGTTTTTGAGGTCACTAGGTCAAAGGTCAAGGTCACCATGACCTTAACTGGTAAAATGGTTTCTGATCAATAACTGCTCAAGGGTTTGGCTTAGGATCTTCAAACTTGCTTAGGTGGTTGGTCATGACAACTAGATGAGCCCTATTGTTTTTGAGGTCACTAGGTCAAAGGTCAAGGTCACCCTGACCTTAAATGGTGAAATGGTTTCCAATCAATAACTGCTTAAGGGTTTGGCTTAGGATCTTCAAACTTGCTGTGGTTGTTGGTCATGACCACTAGATGACCCCTATTGTTTTTTAGGTCACTAGGTCAAAGATCAAGGTCATCATGACCTTAACTGATGAAATGGTTTCCGATTAATAACTGCTCAATGGTTTGGTTCAGGGTCTTCAAACTTGCTGTGGTAGTTGGTCATGACCACTAGATGACCCCTATAGTTGTTGAGGTCAATAGGTCAAAGGTCAAGGTCACCATGACCTGAACTTGTGAAATGTTTTCAGATCAATAAATGATCAGTGGTTTGGCTTAGGATCTTCAAAGTTGCTGTGGTGATTAGTCATGACCACTAGATCACCTCTATAGTTGAGGTCACTAGATCAAACGTCAGTGGGTCTAGGGGGTATACATGTTTTACAAACATCTCTTGTTCCAATATTCAACACCTGCTGAATATTCATGGATAAAATAGTTAAAATGCAATATGTAAGGTGGACTATTGTAGCCATTTTAGAAAGTAAAGAATCAGATCTATCAAATTATAATAGCAAACAGAATAGACCCTGATCAGACAGCTCCTCTTGGAGCCATCTGATCTGGGTCTACTCTGTTTGCAAATGCGTGAAAACACGTTTATATTAGGGAAAGGGTTAACTACAGTTGAATTTTGATATCTCAAACTCAGATAATTCAAACTTCGGGATAACTAGAAGTAAAAGTTTGGTCCTTCCAAAATTTACACTACAGAATTGTTCTACAATATGTCGTTACGCATATCTAGAAACACATGTGACAGTTTAATGCAGGTCGAAAGTAATGCTGAAAGCTCCTTATAGGAGCTTTCAACATTACTTTAGACCTGCATTAAGCTGTGAATTTTAGAAATTGTCCAGAATAGAAATCGGATGACTCGAACTTCTCTCATCTCGGAATACTTTGTATGGTCCCTTGAAGTTTGACTGTTTGAGGTATTGAAGTTTAACTGTACCTGTATTTTCATACTGGCTTTACGAACAAGGGAATTATTTACCAGATCAGAAAGTGTAGAATCAGATATTGTTTCATAAACAAACAGAATAGACCCTGATCCTACAGGAGTTGTATGAGCTGGTTCTACTCTGCTTGCAATTGTGTACAACTGGATTAGGTAATGGGTTCTGAGCATATCTGTAGAAGTCATCTTTTGAAACCATTGTGATAAATAGAGCATTTGCTTCATAGAAGCAAATGCTCTATTTATCACTATGGTTTCAAAACTGCATCATTCTAGATATTTTTGTTTTCTCTAGTAAATGCTCATTTCCAGTAGATTTATTCAAAGAGGGTGGGTCTAAAAATAGTCTAGGAGAGAATGAGTTAACCCTTTGACTGTAAGTAACAAACAATGAAGAACCAGATCAGAGGGCTCATGGAAGAGCCATGTGAACTGGATCTGTACTGTTTGTCATTCGAAATCCTCTAACAAATTCACTACTTTCATACTAAATTGACCCTGCAGTAATAAATAATGAAAGAGAATTCTACCCTGAAACTCAGCATTCAAACGTAAAACCCCTTTCCTTTTATAAACACTTTTTCGCACCTTTGTAAACAGAGAACAGCTCCTGTATGAGTCGTATGACCAAGGTCCGCTCTATTTGCTTATGAAATTATATTTGGTCTGACTGTACAGTTTCTGGTTAGTAAGGTCTGCAGCAGATATAGCTGCTTAACCCCTTTTAACCCTTTCCTCCATAGGCTATTTTTAGAGCCAACCTCTTTGAATGAATCTACCCAAAAAGGAGCATTTACTAGGGAAAAGTAAGATTTTAGAATTTTGTAGTTAGATACCATTGTGATAGAGCATTTGCTCCTATAGGAGCAAATGCTCTATTTATCACAGTGGTTTCAAGAAGTGGTTATTACAGAGGTGTAAGAAGGTGTATTTATGGAGGAAAGGGTTAATGCCTTTACAAACAGAGTAGACCCAGGTCAAATGTCTCCTGTAGCAGCCATCTGATCAAGATTTGCTCTCTTTGCTTATGAAATTTTATAGATCTTTTCATATAGTTTCTGCCACAGTCAAACATTCCTGTGTACATGTACTTATAAAGTTATAAAAAAAAATCAACTAATAAATACTCATGATTTTGTTATTTCTAAAATGAATTATCATCAGAAAAGGGTTAACACACTATGTCAGTAGGGCTTACAACAGATGGCTGCTTAAAGCAGAACAAAAATAAATTTCTTATATTGTACATCCCTTATTTTCTTATATTGTACATCCCTTATTTTCTTATATTGTACATTCATATGCATTATATATACATGTATATTATAAATATTAACCTGTAGAATGCTGAAATCAGAATGTTTACAGAGGAATGACCCCCTCACTGAATCTATTCAGTATGAAAGACATTTTAATGACTGACAATACAAACCTGTTAATCATAGTCTGCACTGTTTGCAAATGAAATGAAAGTAAACTTGTTTCCTACATTGAAAGGGTCCAGTCAAAATATTTAATAAACAGATTCAGAAACTAAATGTGTATAAAATTTTGTATAACATGCTTGAACATTAATTTATTTAGGCATTATTGACGAAATGTAGTACGTGTAAATGTAGGCAGAGGATCATGTTCCCCCCTTGTCTCTTTAATGAATGTTCATTTTAATCCTTTCCCTCATATAAACGCCTTTGTACACATTTGCAAACGGAGTAGACCCAGATGAGATGTCTCCTATAGGATCTGTCTGACCAAGGTCCGCTCTGTTTGCTTACGGCTCCTGTCTGATCAAGGTCCGCTCTGTTTGCTTACGGCTCCCGTCTGATCAAGGTCCGCTCTGTTTGCTTACGGCTCCCGTCTGATCAAGGTCCGCTCTGTTTGCTTACGGCTCCTGTCTGATCAAGGTCCGCTCTGTTTGCTTACGGCTCCCGTCTGATCAAGGTCCGCTCTGTTTGCTTACGGCTCCTGTCTGATCAAGGTCCGCTCTGTTTGCTTACGGCTCCCGTCTGATCAAGGTCCGCTCTGTTTGCTTACGGCTCCCGTCTGATCAAGGTCCGCTCTGTTTGCGTACGGCTCCTGTCTGATCAAGGTCCGCTCTGTTTGCTTACGGCTCCTGTCTGATCAAGGTCCGCTCTGTTTGCTTACGGCTCCCGTCTGATCAAGGTCCGCTCTGTTTGCTTACGGCTCCTGTCTGATCAAGGTCCGCTCTGTTTGCTTACGGCTCCTGTCTGATCAAGGTCCGCTCTGTTTGCTTACGGCTCCCGTCTGATCAAGGTCCGCTCTGTTTGCTTACGGCTCCCGTCTGATCAAGGTCCGCTCTGTTTGCTTACGGCTCCTGTCTGATCAAGGTCCGCTCTGTTTGCTTACGGCTCCTGTCTGATCAAGGTCCGCTCTGTTTGCTTACGGCTCCTGTCTGATCAAGGTCCGCTCTGTTTGCTTACGGCTCCTGTCTGATCAAGGTCCGCTCTGTTTGCTTAGGAACTAATATAGATAGGAATGCACAGTTTCTGCCATTTTGAAAAGTTCCTGTATTCATGTGCCATTGTAAAAAATAATCTAATAAATATTCATGACATCCTTATTTCATACATGAAAATTCATGTAGGAAAGGGTTAATATTTATGTCAGAAATAATGACATCATGAATATTTATTAGCTTATTATTTTATAAATGCATGTGTACACAGGAGTTTTTGGTATAATTTGTAGAAACTGAAGAGTCAGATCTATCATCTCATAAGCAAACGGAGCAGAGCCTGATCAGACGGCTCCTATAGGAACCTTCATTTAAACCTAAATTGGGGGAATATATCACTGTACAGGACATGTTAGAATGTGTGACTACGGACAAAATTCCGCAACATTTGATTAATAAACCCGGACAAAGTGGTAGCTATGATATTGTATGATGACACCAGTTTGTTCGGGCCTGGTAATTATATGAACCAATGCCCGCCGGAGACAACGGCAGATTTTGTCTGTCAGACTATGTGTGGTGCCAGGAAGGTGCGGAAGTGGCCAAATGAGGATTCTGAGGAAGCAGGGCCCACCAAACCGTGAAATGTGTGGGTAGATGTCAGTATTTGCCCGACCACCGTCGTTATGGTTGACTCTTCTGTAGAATCGGGGAGCCACGATGACCTAACCGAGATCTAAAACTTTTAAGAGATTGTGTTTTGGGGTTTTTTTGTGAGTAAACATGCATAGTATTATAGAGATTACTTATATATATATATGTGTGGAAATTGTAATCTTCCTGATCGTAAATTATGTATTCTGTGTGGATTTGTTAGTGGTGTTCCCTGAATCACCGCAAATGCAAGGTATTCTATTTTTATACTCCCCTTTTGAAAAAATGGAGGTATGTTGCTTTGCACATGTCGGTCGGTAGATCAAACGGTTTCCGATCAATAACTAATAAATGACTTTGCATAAAACCTTCAAACTTGTGGTGGTGGTTGGTAATGACTACTAGATGACGCCTACTGTTTTTGAGGTCACTAGGTTAAAGGTCAAGGTCACCACAACCTTAAATGGTGAAATGGTTTCCAATCAATAACTGCTCAAGGGTTTGGCTTTGGATCTTCAAACTTGCTATGGTAGTTGCTCTTGACCACTAGATGACCCCTATTGTTTTTGAGGTCACTAAGTCAAAGGTCAAAGTCACCATGACCTTAAATGGAGAAATGGTTTCCGATCAATAACTGCTCAATGGTTTGGCTTAGATTCTTCAAACTTGCTGTGGTAGTTGCTCATTGCCACTAGATGACCCCTATTGGTTTTAGGTCAAAGGTCAAGGTCACCATGACCTTAACTAGTGAAATGGTTTCTGATAAATAACTGCTCAAGGGTTTGTCTTAAGATAAATGACTTGGCATAGAATCTTCAAACTTGCTGTGGTGGTTTGTCATGACCACTAGATGACCCCTATTGTATTTTAGGTCAAAGGTCAACATGACCATAACTGGTGAAATGGTTTTCGATCAATAACACCATCTTCAATCTTTCTGTGATAGTTGCTCATGACCACTAGATGACCACCTTAGTTTTTGAGGTCAAAGGTCTAGGTCACCATGACCTTAACTGGTGAAATGGTTTCCAATCAATAACTGCGCAATGGTTTGGCTTAGGATCTTCAGACTTGCTGTGGTGGTTGATCATGACAACTACATGACCCCTATTGTTTTTGAGGTCACTAGGTCAAAGGTCAAGATCACCATGACCTAAATTGATGAAATAACTGCTCAAGGGTTTGGCTTATGGTCTTCAAACTTGCTGTGGTGGTTGGTCATGACCACTATATGACCCCTATTGTTTTTTAGGTCAAAGGTCAAGATCACCATGACCTTAAGTGATGAAATGTTTACTGATCAATAACTGCTCAATGGTTTGACTTAGGATCTTCAAACTTGCTGTGGTGATTAATCATGATCACTAGCTGACTCCTTCTAGTCATTGTCACAATACAGTCGCTTTAAGTTGAAAAATACCCGAGTGCCAAACAGCTTAGGGAGTTACTCTGCGTCTCACCTGGATACCTGAGTGTCAAACAGCTTAGGGAGTTAATCTGCATCTCACCTGGATACCCGAGTGTCAAACATCTTAGGGAGTTATTCTGCGTCTCACCTGGACACCGAGTGTCAAACAGCTTAGGAAGTTACTCTGCGTCTCACCTGGATATCCGAGTGTCAAACGGCCTAGGGAGTTACTCTGTGCGTCTCACCTGGATACCCGAGTGTCAAACAGCTTAGGGAGTTATTCTGCGTCTCACCTGGACACCGAGTGTCAAACAGCTTAGGGAGTTACTCTGCGTCTCACCTGGATACCCGAGTGCTAAACAGCTTAGGGAGTTACTCTGCGTCTCACCTGGATACCTGAGTGTCAAACAGCTTAGGGAGTCATTCTGCATCTCACCTGGACACTGCGTGTCAAACAGCTTAGGGAGTTACTCTGCGTCTCATCTGGATCCAAATTGTTTGCAACTGCGAGTCTGGTCGCGAATAGTGGGCTAAGAGGTAACCATCCCCCTCATGTTCTATATTTATTCAAAAAATATTCACGGACAAATTATTTATTATGGAAGGTGGAACATTGTAGCCATTTTAGAAACTACAGAAACAGATCTATCAAATTCAATTACCAAACTGAGTAGACCCTGATCAGACGGCTCCTACAGGAGCCGTCTGATCTGGGCTACTCTGTTTGCAGATGTGTGAAAAGTGTTTATATGAAGGAAAGGGTTAAACAAAACAAAATGAATAAGATTACCAGCTTTGAGATTCGAAATTGTAAGACAATGTAAATTTGCTTTATGTAACCGGGGACCTCTCCCCAAACCCCCTTCCAACGTACTTAACCCCTTCCCTGTTGTGAGTGAGTGAGTGAGTTGGGTTTAACGTCCGACCAACAGTATTTCAGTTATTTGCAGACGGCACCCGCATGAGACAAGTTATAGTGCTGCCTCACTGAAATACCCCTGCCGCAGGCACATGGCAAGGGCATCCCACCCAGTCACATTATCCTGACACCGGGCCGACCAGTCCTAGAACTACACCTTTTAATGTCGAGCGCAGATAAGGGAGCTACTAGTACCAACTTTTAACGACGTTTGGTCTGTCGCGGCCGGGGATCGAACCCACGACCTTCCGTACCGCAGGCGGACGCTCTACGCCCTGTTGTATATTTATTCCTAGTTGCAATACCTATTGAATATTTATGTCCTAAATAGTTATAATGGAATACCAAAAGTAGAACATTGTAACCATTTTAGAAACTAAAGAAACAGATTTATCAAAATCCTTTAGCAAACTGAGCAGACCTTGATCAGACGGCTACTGGTCTGGGTCTACTCTGTTTGTAAATGCGTGAGAATGTGTTTATATGAAGGAAATGGTTAAATTGCAACTCTCATTCCAGGTCATTTATTATGTCCCACCTCCCCTCTCCCAACAAGATGGATGCATAGAGGCTTCCTCTTGTCCGCGAGTACCTCAAATGGGAGGTTTTACTTTAAACATTCGCATATGATCAACACTGCCATGCAGATTCTTTTAAGAAGGGAAACTTCTGCCCCCACCATTTTTACCAGAGCTATATAACCGGAAATCTCCCCTAACCGACTTAATTGCATTTCTAATTGCAGGCGATCTGCATTTTACTCGATAAATCCGCATTTTTACGCATTTGCAAATAGGGTAAGCCCAGATCAGACAGCTCTTGTATGGGTTGTCTGATCAGGATCTTCTTTGTTTGCTTACATAATAATATACATTTATTGTACAGTTTTTTCCATGGCCAACATACCCTTTCCGTGCCATAAAACATTCTGCTATGGGCTTTGATAGATATGTTTATTCTGAAAATGTTCCACCTTCAATATTTCATTGTAACTATTTTGTCCATGAATGTTCAGTAGATACTTGTATTGAATATTGGACTAAATATAGAACAGAGAAAGGGTTAGGTTAAACTGTATTTCTGATTGCAGGCGATGTAAGTTTTAATGTTTATCCCCTTACATGATAGACTCGCCTTTGTACTCCTTTGCAAACAAGGTAGGCCCAGAGTAGACAGGTCTGGTAGAATTTGTCTGATCAGGGTCTACTCTGTTTGCTTACATGATAATAAAATATTGATCATACAGTTTCTCCCATATCCAAAAGTCCTGCCTTCATGTGCCTTTATAAAATCGATCAAATTTAAACTGCATTTCTAATTGCAGCCGGTGTACCCTTTTTAATGCTTATCCTTTTACTTTACACCTCTGCAAATAGATTAGACCTACATCAGCCAGCTGTTGCTGGTCCTGTTTAATCAGGATCTGCTCATTTTGCTTAAATTGTGCTATCGATATAATTCTCTTTCATTTAGTTCACTTCGATCACTCCATAGAAACACCTTAAATTGGCACCTTTGCAAACAGAGTAGATCAAGATCAAATGGTTCCTGTCTGATCCGAATCTGCTGTTGAAGAAATAACATTTACTTATTTGATACAGTTTCTGCCATGGTAAAAATTCCTTTGTTCACGATGCCAACTTCAAAAGTTCAGCTAGTTATAATTGTGATATAGAGGAGTACAATAATAACTCGATTCTCCTGTTAACAGATTTATTTCATAGTCCTAGCTATATGAGAATTTGCAGCATACTCCTCGACTTCTACCCGACTCAAGCCAACCCCCCCCCCCCCCACACACACACAGACACACTTTTAAACTAAATTTTAGAGCTGCTTAGTGAACCAGGAAACCCCATTCAAATGCATATCCGACCTTAAATTGCTCTTTGTCAGTGTACCCTTAGCGTGCTGCCAATTCCCATATTTACAAGACAATATTACAATAATTTATTACTGTACAATCTTTATTTCTGACATGAGTATTCATAGAATAAACGGTTAATACAGTAAAAACCCTCTAATGCGACCACTTAATGAATAACCATGAGTGTCTTTATAAGCAGGTGGTTGCTTAATGCAGGACAATAGTAATGCAGAAAGCTCAGGAGCTTTCTGCATTACTTTTGTTCTGCATTAAACTACCACCTGCATCTAACACCCAGATTTATACCTCTTTTAGGTGGTCGCATTACAGGGGTGAGAATTTTCCGCGGAATTCCGCGGATTTCGTTTCACTCAGGGCCGTTTTTGAGATCGATGTAAATCCGTTGAGAAATTTGTAGGGGGGGGGGGGGTGTTATGGCGAATAATTCAGGAAATTATTATTTGCCGATATATTCTTTCACTATTCCAAGTAAATCCGCGTTAACAACGTTTATATCACGTTAACAGCGAGATTTCGGTTCAGCTAATCGAATAACGAGACTCTTGTCCTACAGCCAATCAAAACGCTCGTCTTATGCAGTGTTCGTTCAACATTTCCAAGATGGCGTCCGTGATATGAAATTCTGTATCTGTACTGTCAATTAATCTGAATTTAAGACAAAAATGAGAAGCATAGGCAGAGATTACGATAACAGTGTGGAAAACAAGTTCTACCCAAGATGGCTAGAGAAAGAAATTACGTTGACATTTGGTAAAGAAACGAGAAAAGTGATAATTGGCGACGATTTCGTGAAACTGAAAGTAAACTTCGGATGAGGGAACCTTGTGTAAACTTTGTTCCAAACAAATGAATTACGGAAAACACGACTGCGTAGCATATAAGAACTTTCTGAAAAGCATTAAACATGTCCAGCTATTGAAACAGCGGATTTCCAGTCACAGGTAAAAACCTGAAATGTCAAGTATTCACCAGAAAGTTGTCTGTCAATAGCTATTCAGAAAAGTTATATTTTGTTTTTAATAAACCAGTTTAATGAATTAGAAGATGGTTTATTGACATAAAAAAGTAATCAGAATCAGAGTTTTGAATGTGAACTTTGACTAGAAATTGTGACTGTAATGTGAACTTTGGGTGAATTTTGTCTAGAAAGTTAACTGTTACAATACCATGCCAACTTTAAATCAAATTTTGTATCTTTATCTGTGATCACAGAGTTCCATTTGATTTCATTTTTAAAACGTTTGAGTTTTAATTGCTTGTGTTTGACAAGAAATTGATTTGGCAATGTTGAATGGATCCAATAATAAACTGAATGTAAATTGTATGGACATGTTCTACAACTGGTTTGTTTGAAACAAAGGTGCTCGACGCATGCTTGGACTCACCCATGGAACCCCCCCCCCCCCCCCCCCCCCCACCCCAAAAAAAAAAAAAAAAAAAAAAAAAAAATTGTGATCGAAGTATGTTCAACTGGTCTAAAACTATCTATTTGAACCTTAAACCACTCCGAAAAAAGAGAAAAACACGACCCGGAAAAAATTCCTATCGGGTCTATATATGTATTGAAAGGTACCTAACTACGACAGATCAGCGGCGGAAAATACAACAGTCATGTTTTTCAAAGTCTTACAGCAAAGCCAATTCAACACCGATTTCAATCAGTTTGGTCTTGATCCGTTCCAAATTCCATATGCTAAGCGGCACAATTAGTGCTTTCCTTAAATATTGCTCCGTCTTGTCGCTGCAAGACCGCGAATTTGAAAAAACGCTAGAGCGAAACGATGTGACTCCCGCCAGGATGCATAGGCGTATATAGGGGGATCTGTATTCGTTAATTTTTTCAACAAAAACGCGAATTATGGTTAAACACTATCTAAAAACATTAAACTTGCCGCAATTAAAACGGTGCTTACTATTTCCAGTCAGCTACGAGGCGCCAGTTTTCTTTCTCCAACTTTCCTTTTGAACGGATGCGACCATTTTGCTGTGACCCGGCTCATAAACTATTCGATATACAAATTGACTACTACTTCCGGGCCACAGCGATTTGGCCACCTCCGTTCAAAACGAAAGTAGGAGAAAGAAAACTGGCGTCTCATAGCAGACTACAAATAGCCAGCACCGTTTTAACTGCCGTAAGTTGAATGTTTTTCGAATGTGTTTCAGCATAATTCGCGTTTTTGCTGAAAAGTTTAACGAATACAGATCCCCCTATATACTTCTATGCATCCTGGCGGGAGTCACATCGTTTCGCTCTAGCGTATTTTCAAATTCGCGGTCTTGCAGCGATAAGACGGGGCAATATTTAAGGAAAGCACTAACTGTACCGCTTAGCATATGGAATTTGGAACGGATCAAGACTAAAATGATTAAAATCGGTGTTGAATTGGCTTTGCTGTAAGACTTTGAAAAACATGACTGTTGTATTTTCCGCAGCTGATCTGTCGTAGTTAGATACCTTTCAATACATATATAGACCCGATAGGAATTTTTTTCCGGGTCGTGTTTTTCTTGTTTTTCGGAGTGGTTTAAGATTCAAATACATAGTTTTAGGCTAGTTTAACATACTTCGATCACAATTTTTTTTTTTTTTTTTTTTTTGGGGGGGAGGGGGGGGGGGGGGAGGTTCCATGGGTAAGTCCAAGCATGCGTCGAGCACCTTTGGTTTGAAACACAGCTCATCGTGTATGACATGCTACTCAAGTATAATTGTAAAAAAAACCACATGAATGACAGACCCAAGTGAAAATGCAGGAGAAGGCTCCTGAAGTGCTCAGGAAAGCTATATATCATTTTGCTTCGGGAGGGGGGGCTTTGCCCCCCCCCCCCCTGAACCCCCCACATGGGCGCTGCCCATGTCCCGCAAGGGGCCTAGGCGGCCCCTTGACCCCTGCCAATTTTCCTCTTTTTTCACCAACGGCCATTCTCACCCCTGGCATTAGCGGGGTCTTACTGTATTATTAACCGTTCACTCCATAGATACACCTTAGTGACCAGATATTTGACTCACTGTATAAACAGCGTCTGCTCTGATTACTTAGTAACACAGACCTATTTCTACAGTTTCGGTCATGATAAAACCCCGCTTTCATATCGCTATGATATGCTATATGCCTTAGTGTTTTATGACACTGTTGTGTCTATAAATGAGAACCAGAGCGGAAATATCATACGTGTACTTCACAATTTGTGTATGTTTTACCTCGATACCTTAACCTGGCTCGCATTTTTGTAAACAGCTTGGATCCAGATGAGATGCCGAGTAACTCGGCGCCTCGTCAGGGTCCAAACTGTTTGACGTGCAGTTAACAGTTTAAAATCAGAATGTAGTAAAAATGTACCAGGCCAGAGTACAATTACAGTTAGAGCAGACATTTTTCACATCGGGATAAGAGTTAACATTTAACCAATACGTGTAGTCTACGTACATGCATATTAATTAGCGATGGATACGTGTAGTGTTGTGTTCAATTTAACAAGACTCGGGTTATATGTATACACTCCATTGTGGCTGCTTTAAAAGAGTTAAAACTGAAACATGTGGATGTTGAATTCATTCGATATAACGACGGCTTTGGTGTTCTTGTTGACATTATGTATTGTGTATCTTAATACCCGAAGGTCGGCATTGGTCCCACCAGGGCCCAGCCTGTGGCCTATAGTTGGAAACATTCTGTGTCTGCGTAAGGATCCATTGGAAGCGTTAGCAAGCCTGAGACAAAAGTATGGGGATGTAGTAGGGTTGTACTTTGGCAGTGATCTGACGGTATTTGTGAGTGGGTACGAAGCAATACACGAAATACTCGTTAAAAGGGGCACGCTCTTCTCCAGGCGACCAGAAAATACTTTTACAAATATCATGGTGTCGGGCGATGGCCTCGTCATGGCCAATGGACAGAAATGGAAAGACACTAGACATTTTACTCAAACTACTTTCCAAAAATTGTATTTTAATAAACAAGCGTCGTGTATAGAAAAGATGATAACAGAAGAGATATCGTTCTTCATTGACAAATTGGCGAAAATGGAGAACCCGGCTGATATTGGGGACAGTATTAGCCTGAGTTTAGCTAATGTGATGTTTTACGCTTTACACGGATATCGCCCTGGCTACACTGATAAACAGTTGTGTTGGTACGTAGGTTCAATTCAAAAGGAGTTTAAGGCATACAGAAATAACCGGTTGCTGTGCAGTTGTTTCCCTTTTCTTCTGACGTTGCCAGTCGACCTCCTTGGAATACGAACGTACTACAGGAATGGCATAAAAGCTAACGCAAAGCACTTCGCAACGTATTGTTTGAACAATTATGACACATACATAGAAGGGCAAGAAAATTGCCTTGTCCATTACCTGATCACAGATTTAAAAGTCATGGACAAAAAAACCTGGGAAGATATTCTTAACAGCGATCGTAATCTGTGGGTGTTGCTTTATGATATCATGGCTGCAGGAAGTGACACAACAGCAGCAACCATCAAGTGGATCTTGCTTTACCTAATCAGGAACCCCGAGGTGCAAAACAGGACAAGAGAAGAAATAGAAATGGTTCTGGGGAAAACGGAGATACCATCCCTCAATCATCGACAACATCTCCCTTATGTGGAGGCCCTTGTCTTAGAGGGTCTGAGACTTGGTCAAGTAGCCCCCCTCGGGATGCCTCACTCTGTAGCAAGCGATGTACAATTCAGAGGATATCGCATTCCTAAAAACACCACCATACTTCTCAATCTAGCTTCTGTTTCAACAGATCCTACTGTGTTTGCTGAACCAAAAGCATTCAAGCCAGAGAGATTTCTCAGTGATGATGGCAAGAGCGTTGTTGTCCCAAAGGAGTTTATGCCATTTTCCAAAGGACCGCGTTCATGTATAGGGGAGTCCATTGCCCGGATTGAGTTATTCTTGTATATGACAACTCTGCTACAGAAGTTTGAATTTGTTTGCCCAGATGGCGAAACGATACCGGAAGTCGAGGGTGACTTGGGTATCACACACTCGCCAAAACCGTATAAAGTGAAAATTATACCGCGATAAAGTCACCACAGCTCCGTTGACAAATGTCACGTTGTACAATGATAAAATGATGTCAATGGCATTATTAACACATATTAATTCATTAAATCCCCTCTAATGCGACATCCAAACAATAGGTCTAACTCCGGGTCTTAACCCTTTCACTGTTCTATGTTTATCCTAAATTCCAATACCTACTGAATATTTTAGAAACTAAAGAAACATATATATTTAGTTCCATTATCAAACAGAGCAGACCCAGATCAGACGGCTCCTACAGGAGCCGTCTGATCTGGGTCTTCTCTGTTTGCAAATGCGTGAAAAGGTTTTTATATGAGGGAAATGGTTATAAAGGCATGTGGCAGCTTAAATTAATGTTGGATGAAAGTTAGGAAGAAAACTTCTGCAGGAGTTTTCTGCATTACTTTTGTCCGGCATTAAGCAACCACGCGCTTTAAAAGAAACATGCTAATTCAATAAGGTGGTCACATCAGAGGGATTTTACTGTAGATCTAATACCTTTTAGCTGTTTATATTTACAGTTGTTCAGGTCATGTTTCACCGATGTAATATATTATGCTACAGTAAAACCTCTCTATAACGGTCACTAAATTACATCAAGTATTTTGCGTTAGAGGCAGGTGACTGCTTAAAGCAAGGTGAAAGTAAAACAGAACGCTCCTATAGGAGCGTTCTGTTTTAGTTTCACATTACCTTAAGCAGCCACCTGCCCTAAATACCAACTTATTAACATAATTTAGTGGCCTTTATAGAGCGGGTTTACCCCCAAACAGCCAGCAGATGGTAAATACAAACATTTACTGCAAAAACCACACGATCAAACTTCAACCAACCCGTTGGTGTACATGTATGTGTTACACTAAGAATATGGATAGACAAACCTATTAGGCAAACAATGCAGACCCAGATCAAGCTGCTTCTGAAAAAACAGTTTGATCAGAGTCTTCACTATGTTCTACTATGTCAGACAAATTAAGTTATCAAAATTGTGACAAATTTAGATATTCAGCTTCATATTGTGTGTCCGAATACTCAGGGTAATTAAAGTGCGTAAAGTTGCGCAATAAAGAGATGATGAGTTGGAATAGGATTGTCCATTGACTTTTTATTTTCCAGCCATATAAGATGGGTGGGGCATTCGGTGTCTAGCCCACCTAACTTATTTACAAATATATTTACAATCTTAAGTGCAATAACTCCTCAAATGCCTGAGTTCCAGATAAGATGCGTAAAATTCAACATTTTAAAGAATATCTCCTTTATTTCTCCACCCAAACCCTATACTGTGACCACTTTTTAGAATCGTCTCGAAGAGACGATTCTAAAGAGTGGTCACAGTATAGGGTTTGGTGGAGAAATGGCGATTTTCGTATTTGGGTACGCACCGTTATCTGTAACTCTCAGTTCAATAACGCCTAGTTAATTTCATCTGCAAACAATGTCGTCTGCTTGAAGATTCAGAGTGGACTTTCTTTGCATTTCTTCTCTAAAACCTAAGTGGTGTTCCAAACAGTTTGGACCCTGACAAGATACTGTGTTACTCGGCGTATCATCTGGATCCAAACTGTTTGCAAAGGTTATCTCAGACTACATGGAAATATCACAAATTAGGATTCCAAGTACTAATCGCCATAACCATTTTTACCTGATGAATATTCATGAAAGAATGAATGAATGTACGAATATTAAATACATGCACCTGCTGACGTAAGAAGTCCACTCTGAATTTAGTGAAACTTAACTCTTTCCCTCCTAGACTAATTTTTAACTCAACATATTTGAATAAATCTACCGAAAAGGAGCATTTACTAGAGAAAAAGAAAATTTAGAATTGTGTAGTTTTGAAACCATTGTGATTCATAGAGCATTTGCTCCTATGAAGCGAATGCTCTTTTTAGCACAACGGTTTCAAGATGTGACTTTTATAGAGGCGCTAAAATGCGCTCTAGAGGGGAATATGACTGCGGTTGTAACCCTGGTTGTATTTTGAACACACATAAAGAGAGATGTCAAAACATCATTATCCGTAATTGCATCCGTCTCAAAAGAGTATTTTCGTGAGCTGCAGCAGACGACATGTATTGAAGGTCTACACAACACTTTTCTTTTGTTAAACACTTTAATAATTGATAACCCTTTACTCCATACATACGCCTTTCTATGCCATTGTAAACAGAGTAGACCCAGATCAGACGACTCCTACGGGAATGATATAAATATGATTCTACAGTTTTTACACTGGCCAAAACGTCCAATGTTTATGTGTCATTATAAAAAAATAAACGAATTAATGTCCATGATGTCATTATTTCTTAATCCTAAATGTGATTTTCGTATTACTTTGTCCTGTATTAAGAAACCACCTGCTTTTACAGACCCATATGTTAATAAATTATGTCAGCATCTTTGTACACATGTATTAATAACCCTTACTCTGTAGTATAAAAATATTGTCTGCTAAAATATGGATTTGTTGCAGTTTTGATTGCGTCCGATTCGATTTTCTCAATTTTATCCCGATTTCTGATTTCTGAAGCTTTTGAGAAACTATTACCCGAGTGTCAAACGGCTTAGGGAGTTACTCTGCATCTCACCTGGATACATGAGTGTCAAACAGTTTAGGGAGTTACTCTGCGTCTCACCTGGATACCCGAGTGTCAAACAGCTTAGGGAGTTACTCTGCGTCTCCCCTGGATACCCGAGTGTCAAACGGCTTAGGGAGTTACTCTTCGTCTCACCTGGATACCAGAGTGCCAAACGGCTTAGGGAGTTACTCTGCGTCTCACCTGGATATCCGAGTGTCAAACGGCTTAGGGAGTTACTCTGCGTCTCACCTGGATACCCGAGTGTCAAACAGCTTGGTGAGTTACTCTGCGTCTCACCTGGACACCCGAGTGTCAAACGGCTTAGGGAGTTACTCTGCATCTCACTTGGATACCCGAGTGTCAAACAGCTTAGGGAGTTACTCTTCGTCTCACCTGGACACCCGGGTGTCAAACAGCTTAGGGAGTTACTCTGCGTCTCACCTTGATACCCGAGTGTCAAACAGCTTAGGGAGTTACTCTTCGTCTCGTCTGGATACCAGAGTGCCAAACGGCTTAGGGAGTTACTATGCGTCTCACCTGGATACCCGAGTGCCAAACGGCTTGGGGAGTTACTCTGCATCTCATCTGGATATCCGAGTGTCAAACGGCTTAGGGAGTTGCTCTGCGTCTCATCTGGATACCCGAGTGTCAAACAGCTTAGGGAGTTGCTATGCGTCTCATCTGGATACCCGAGTGTCAAACATGTTGGGGGAGTTACTCTGCGTCTCACCTGGATCCAAATTGTTCGCAAATGCGAGTTTGGTCGCGAATAGTGGGATAAGACTAATACCTTCCCTTGTTCTGTATTTATTCAAAATTTCAATACCAACTGAACATTCATGGAAAAAATATGTATTATGGAAGGTGGGGCCATTTTAGGAACTAAAGAAACATATCTATCAAATTCCATTACCAAACAGAGTACATCCTGATCAGACGGTTTAAACAGGAGCCGCCTGATATGGGTTTACTCTGTTTGCACATATGTGAAAAGGTGTTTATATGAAGGAAAGTAAAAAAAGTAAATGAATAAAGTTACCAGCTGTGATCGAGATGCTGTGCAGATGCTTATAAAAAGGGAAAGTTTGCCCCACCATTTTTAGCTCGTCTGTTTCGAAGAAATCACGAGCTATTGTCGTAACTCCGGCGTCGTCCGAAATCGTAACACTGACCATAACTTCTTCAATTTTTCATTTACAACCTTCATTTTTGGTATGCATGTTCATCTTGACAATGCCTATCCACACATACCAAACTGATAACAGACGAGCGTTCGCACCCGCTTGCGGTGCTCTTGTTACCAGAGTTATGATACCGGAAATCTTCCCTAACCTGATTAATTGCATTTCTAATTGCAGGCGATGTACTTTTTAATGTCTATCATTGTACTCAATAAATCCGCCTTTTTACGTATTGGCAAATAGGGTAGACCCAGATCAGACAGCTTTTGTATGAACTGTCTGATCAGGGTCTACTTTGTTTACTTACATAATATTCTAATATAAATTTTATTGTAGGTCAACATTGTAATACAGTGCTCCCTCCCTAGAACGACCCCTCATTAACGATTCCCTCCTTACAACAACGCATATCACTGTTTCCGAAACAACAAGGCTCCAGAAATAACTTTTTTCATCGTATTTTAGTTTTGCCTCCATCAAACCCTATGTTGTGACCACTCTTTAGAATCGTCACTTTGTGACGATTCTAAAGAGTGGTCACAACCTAGGGTTTGATTGAGGCATAACGGTTTTAGTTCTCGAAATACACCTTATCTGGGGATCTGCAAGAAAGCTAATTATGTTTGATTTTCCCTCCCTGTAACAACTCCCTCTGAACAACACATACAATCTTTGAATCCCAAAGGGTGTCGTTGTAGAGAGGGAGCACTGTATAGTGGAGTACAATAACAACTCGTGTCGCCGGAAGATAACTTTATTTCTCAGACCTAGATATATGAGAACTGGCAGCATGTTCCTTACTTCTTAAGCCAGTCTCAAGCCAGACTGCTTTTGCTAGATTTTAGCCCTGGTTATAAACAAGCTTAGTGAACCAGGAAAACCTGTCCGCATGCATATGCATAACTGACCTTCAATTACCGCAAGTCAATACGCAGACTTAATCGAGCGTTTACCTTTAGCTAGCTGCAAATTGTCTTATTTACACACAAGAAAGGTGACTATATCACAACATGTGTTACAGTTTCTGCCATGGTAAAAAATCCCTTGTTCACGAGACAATTTTCAAAATTTCAGCTAATTATTATTTGTACATGTGCAATCTTTATTTTTCGACATGAGTATTCACGGGAAAATTGTAAATATTATTAACCGCTCACCCCATAACTACGTCTCTTTGGCACCTTTGCAAACAGATTAGACCCAGATCAGACGGTTCCGCTCCGTCTGACCAGCGTCTGCTCGGATTACAATGTAATACAGACCTATTTATACAGTTTTTGTCATGGTAAAACCGCTTTCATTATTTTCATATCGCTATGTATACTGTATGCCTTAGTTTTTTTATCACCCAACACAGATAAAACTGTGCCGTATCAATAAATGAGAATCAGAGCGGAAATACCATACGTCTCAGTCACTGGATATATTTAACCTCGATACCTTAACCCTTAACCTGGCTTGCATTTGCAAACAGCTTGAATCCAGATGAGACGCCGAGTAAAACTGTATGGCGCTCAGTTAACCCTTTCCTCCATAAATACCCCTTTCTACGCCTCTGTAATAACCACTTCTTGAAACTACATGTATTGTGATATAGAATATACGAAAGTTCAGCTTTGTCTCAAAACGCCCCAAACTTCATTTTTTCTGTGGGTTAGAGCAGACGTTTTAAACATCCTGATAAGGGATAACCTATACATGGCTGTATATTGGCGATACAATAGTGCTGTGTCCAATTTAACAAGACTCGGGATACATGTATACACTCCACTGTGACCGCTGTAAAGGAGTTAAACTGAAACATGTGGATGTTGGATTTATTCGATATAACGACGACCTTGGTGTTCTTGTTGACATTAAGCCTTGTGTATCTTAATACCCGAAGGTCGGCATTGGTTCCACCAGGGCCCAGCCTGTGGCCTATAGTTGGAAACCTTCTATGTCTGAGTAAGGATCCTTTGGAAGTGTTAGCAAGCCTGAGACAAAAGTATGGTGATGTAGTAGGGTTGTACTTTGGCAGTGATCTGACGGTATTTGTCAGTGGGTATGAAGCAATACACGAAATACTCGTGAAAAGGGGAACGCTCTTCTCCAGACGACCAGAAAACACTTTTACAAATATGATGGTGTCGGGCGATGGCCTCGTCATGGCCAATGGACCGAAATGGAAAGACACTAGACATTTTACTCAAACTACTTTCCAAAAATTGTATTTTAATAAGCAAGCGTCGTGTATCGAAGCCATG
>OY755238.1:35342784-35457572 GCA_963576725.1 Azorinus chamasolen | reverse complement strand
ACAGTCATCAGTGCAATATCTCCTTAAGGAGGCCCCAGAGGCCAAGATAAGATTTTTAAAGAATAGCTCCTTTATTTCTCCACCCAACCCTATACTATGACCACTCTTTAGAATCGTCTCTTCGGGACGATTCTAAAGAGTGGTCACAGTATAGGGTTTGGTGGAGAAATGGCGATTTTAGTATTTGGGTACGCACCGTTATCTGTAGCTCTCAGTGCAATAAAGCCTAGTTATTTTCATCTGCAAACAATGTCGTCTGATTTAAGTGTCAGAGTTGACTTGATGTTTCAAACAGTTTGGATCCTGACAAGATGCCGAGTTACTCGGCCTCTCATCTTAATCCAAACTGTTTGCAAAGGTTATCACAGAATACTTATAAATATCACAAATCCGGATTCCAAGTACCAATCGCCATAACCATTTATACCTGATGAATATTCATGTAAGATATAATGACTGTTCGGATATTAACCCTTTCACCGCCAATGTCGAAAAAATGCACCACGACAAATAGTGCAGTCCCAGATCAGACACCGCCTTTTCAAGGCGGCGTCTGATCAGGGACTTCACTTTTTGTCTCAAACTCTATTTCTATATCTGTATTTCATTCCAGTGAATTTTGCATTTATTTATCTTATTTTCTTATTTTACCGAACGATTTAACAAAATTGAATTGCAGACGACAATTACAAATTTAGCGCGAAAGGGTTATATACATGTAGATACCAGTTATCTAAACCCTTCTCCTGCTGAATATTCATGTAAGATAATGAATATGCAATAGAACCTGTCATAAGCGGCAATTCATTTATTGGATAGGCGTGTTAAAAAAGCAGGTGGTTGCTCAATGCAGGGCAAAAGTAACGCAGAAAGCTCCTATAGGACCTTTCTGCATTCATATGATATTATATTTCTAAGTACATCAGCACGATTAATTATTAATAAAATATATACATGTAGTAATAATATTATATTTCACCACCGGAGAGCGACTCACGGGTCTTGCTGCAATGGGTGAATTTGTGATCACCTGCGCAAACAGTTTGGGCACAGATGAGAGACCGAATAACTCGTAAGAAGTCCACTCTGAATTTAGTGAAACTTAACTCTTTCCCTCCTAGACTAATTTTTAACTCAATATCTTTGAATAAATCTACCGAAAAGGAGCATTTACTAGAGAAAAAGAAAATTTAGAATTGTGTAATTTTGAAACCATTGTGATTCATAGAGCATTTGCTCCTATGAAGCAAATGCTCTTTTTATCACAATGGTTTCAAGATGTGACTTTTATAGAGGCGCTAAAATGCGTCACTAGAGGGGAACATGACTGTGGTTGTAACCCTGGTTGTATTTTGAGCACACATAAAGAGAGATGTCAAAACATCATTTTCCGTAATTGCATCCGTCTCAAAAGAGTATTTTCGTGAGCTGCAGCAGACGACATGTATTGAAGGTCTACACAACACTTTTTTTAATTAAACACTTTAATAATTGATAACCCTTTACTCCATACATACGCCTTTCTATGCCATTGTAAACAGAGTAGACCCAGATCAGACGACTCCTTCGGGAATGATATAAATATGATTCTAAAGTTTTTGCACTGGCCAAAACGTCCCATGTTCATGTGTCATTATAAAAAAATAAACGAATTAATGTCCATGATGTCATTATTGCATCGTTGTACACATGTATTAATAACCCTTACTCTGTTGTATAAAAATATTGTCTGCTAAAATATGGATTTGTTGCAGTTTTGATTGCGTCCGATTCGATTTTCTCAATTTTATCCCGATTTCCGATGTCTGAAGACTTTGAGAAACTATTAACCGATTGTCAAACATCTTGGGGGTTACTCTGCTTCTCACCTAGATACCCGAGTGTCAAACAGCTTGGTGAGTTACTCTGCGTCTCACCTGGACACCCGAGTGTCAAACAGCTTAGGGAGTTACTCTGGATCTCACCTGGATACCCGAGTGTCAAACAGCTTGGTGAGTTACTCTGCGTCTCACCTGGACACCCGAGTGTCAAACAGCTTAGGGAGTTACTCTGGATCTCACCTGGATACCCGAGTGTCAAACAGCTTAGGGAGTTATTCTGCGTCTCACCTGGATACCAGAGTGCCAAACGACTTAGGGAGTTACTCTGCGTCTCACCTGGATACCCGAGTGTTTACCTTTAGCTAGCTGCAAATTGTCATATTTACACACAAGAAAGGTGACTATATTACAACATTCAATGTCCTTATGTGCCATAAAAATAACATTTACTTATTTGTTACAGTTTCTGCCATGGTAAAAATTCCCTTGTTCACGAGACCATTTTCAAAATTTCAGCTAATTATTATTTGTACATGTGCAATCTTTATTTTTCGACATGAGTATTCACGGAAAAATTGTAAATATTATTAACCGCTCACCCCATAACTGCGCCATTTTGTCACCTTTGCAAACTGATTAGACTCAGATCAGACGGCTCCTATTGGAGCCGTCTGACCAGCTTCTGCTCGGATTTTACACAGTAACACAGACATATTTCTACAGTTTCTGTCATGGTAAAACCGCTTTCATTATTTTCATATCGCTATGGTATACTGTATGCCTTAGTTTTTTATGACCCAACACAGATAAAACTGTGCTGTGTCAATAAATGAGAATCAGAGCGGAAATACCATACTTCTCGGTCACTGGATATATTTAAACTCGATACATTAACCCTTAACCTGGCTTGCATTTGCAAACAACTTGAATCCAGATGAGACGCCGAGTAAAACTGTATGGCGTTCAGTTAACCCTGTCCTCCATAAATACGCCTTTCTACGCCTCTGTAATAACCACTTCTTGAAACCATTGTGATAAATAGAGCATTTGCTCCTATAGGAGAAATGCTCTATTTAGATCTATATCAATGGTTTCAAACTACAAAATCCTAAACTTTTACTTTTTTCTTGTAAATGCCCCTTTTCATTCAAAGAGGTTGGGTCTAAAAATAGCCTATGGAGGAAATGGTTAATACATGTAGTTCAAAAGCAACATGTAGTAAAATCACACCAGACCATGGTTAGAGCAGACGTTTTAAACATCGGGATAAGAGCTACATGTACTAGTTAGTTAACATTTAACCTATACATGGCTGTATATTGGCGATACAATAGTGTTGTGTCCAATTTAACAAGACTCGGGATACATGTACATGTATACACTCCACTGTGACCGCTGTAAAAGAGTTAAAACTGAAACATGTGGATGTTGGATTTATTCGATATAACGACGGCCTTGGTGTTCTTGTTGACATTATGTCTTGTGTATCTTAATACCCGAAGGCATTGGTTCCACCAGGGCCCAGCCTGTGGCCTATAGTTGGAAACCTTCTATGTCTGAGTAAGGATCCTTTGGAAGCGTTAGCAAGCCTGAGACAAAAGTATGGTGATGTAGTAGGGTTGTACTTTGGCAGTGATCTGACGGTATTTGTCAGTGGGTATGAAGCAATACACGAAATACTCGTGAAAAGGGGAACGCTCTTCTCCAGGCGTCCAGAAAACACTTTTACAAACATTATGGTGTCGGGCGATGGTCTCGTCATGGCCAACGGACATAAATGGAAAGAAAACAGGCGTTTTACTCAAACTACTTTACAAAAATTATATTTTAATAACCAAGCGTCGTGTATCGAAGCCATGATTACAGAAGAGTTATCGTTCTTCATTGCCAAGTTGGCGAAACTTGAGAACCCGGCTGATATTGGGGACAGCATCAGCCTGAGTTTAGCTAATGTGATGTTTTACGCTATACACGGATATCGCCCTGGCTACACTGATAAACAGTTGTGTTGGTACGTAAGTTCAATTCAAAAGGAATTTAAGGCATACAGAAATAACCGGTTGCTGTGCAGTTGTTTCCCTTTTCTTCTGACGTTGCCAGGCGATCTCCTTGGAATACGAACCTACTACAAAAATAGCCAAATATCTAACGTGAAGCACTTCGCGACCTATTGTTTGAACAATTATGACACATACGTAGAAGGGCAAGAAAAGTGCCTTGTCCATTACCTGATCACAGATTTGAAAGTAAATGACAAAAAAGACTGGGAAGATTTACTGAACAGTGATCGTAATCTGTGGGTGTTGCTTTATGATCTCATGTCTGCAGGAAGTGACACAACAGCAGCAGCCATTAAATGGATTTTGCTTTACCTAATCAGGAACCCCGAGGTACAGAAAAGGGCAAGAGAAGAAATAGAAATGGTTCTGGGGAAAACGGAGATACCATCCCTCAAACATAGGCAACATCTCCCCTATGTGGAGGCACTAGTCTTGGAGGGTCTGAGACTTGGTCAAGTAGCCCCCCTCGGGATGCCTCACTCTGTAGCAAGCGATGTACACATCTGGGGCTATCGCATTCCTAAAAATGCTACCATACTTCTCAACCTAGCCTCTATCTCAGTAGACCCTACTGTGTTTGCTGAACCAACTGTATTCAATCCCGAGAGATTTCTCACTGATGATGGCATGAGCCTTGTTGTGCCGAAGGAGTTTATGCCATTTTCCAAAGGACCGCGTTCATGTATAGGGGAGTCCATTGCCCGGATTGAGTTATTCTTGTACATGACAACTCTGCTACAGAAGTTTGAATTTGTTTGTCCAGATGGCGAAACGATACCGGAAGTCAAGGGTGACTTGGGTATCACACACTCGCCAAAACCGTATAAAGTGAAAATTATACCACAATAAAATCACCACAGGGTTGGTGACAAATTTCGCTGTAAAATCATAAAAAGATGATGATGGAATTGTTACCCCTGATAATTAATACAGTAAATCCACCGAAGATAGGTCTAATTCTGGGTCTTTCAGGGGCTTTCTGTATTATTTTCGTCCTGCATTAAGCAACCAGTTGATTTTAAGGACATATAATTAGAGGTTTTTTACTACAGAGTGAAAAGCATGCAGAAAGATCCTCTTTGTGCTTTAGAACTGCATGATTTTCACCTTGCATTAAGCAGCCACCTGCCTAAAAGAATCAGTCAGGTCAAAATGGTTGTATTAACCCATTCTCCCCTAGACTATTTTTAAACCCAGCCTCTTTGTATAAATCTACCGAAAAGGAACATGAACTATAGAAAAGGAAAACTTTTGAATTGTGTAGTTTTGAAACCAATGTGATAAATGGAGCAAATGCTCTATTTATCCCAATGGTTTCACAAAATAAAGTTTAGATAGGCGCAATAAGACGTCAGAGGGAGAGAATAATAATTAAAGGGGTTTTGCTGTAATACCTTGTAACTACATATATCTTTATTTAGTTGTTGTTAGGTCATGTTTCACTAACGTAGTATTTTGCTTTATCTTGCTATACCGGTTTATAGGGAGTCGGGCTTAGAATTCTCTCACGGAATATTCACGGGCTCATTAGAGACAAACTTGAGTACATTAACTTCGTCAAAAAAATGTGAATGCGAACTTTTTTATATGAATCATGGACCAACAGCAATTCTCAGTTAAACATTGACTCTTAATTATAAGTGCTATATTTTTTTGACAGAAAAGTACAAAACAGACGAGCCAAAAGGTGTAGAGATGGATTATCATGCAATTGGTATTTGGATTGTTTTGAATCATTTAGATACTATTATATTGATAAAACATGATAAGAATGATTTTAACAGAGAGTCATTGGTTATTGTGTGCGGAGTAAAAGATAGTAAGACGTCATCTCATTGTTTATTGATAAAATGGTTTAAAACGCTAAAGGGGTGGGACTAAAGCATATTGGTGGAGCTTATAAAGTAAGCCCGTATGTACTCATTAATATTCATGAGTAGGTGGAGTTTTGAGAAGTGGGCGGAGTCAATACCATATTTGTTAAAATAAAGTGGAACCAATTAAAAATATGAAATAGGCTCCGTTCAGTGTGAATTATTCATTAGTTTACACATGAAAAGGGCAGAACTTATGGTGTTTTCTCCGAAATGGGTTTGGTCTCGAAGAGACGATTATAAAGAGTGGTCACAACATTGGGTTTAGTGGAGAAATAAAGGAGTTATTCTTGGAATTGATTTAACCCTTTCACCGACGCAGTCGCATTAATGCACCACGACAAATAGTGCAGTCCCAGATCAAATGCCGCCTTGAAAAGGCGGCGTCTGATCAGGGACTTCACTATTTTCTCAAACTCTTCTTCTATATCTGCGCTTTATTCTTTTGAAATTTACAGTTATTTGTCTCATTTCCTTATTTTACTGGATGATTTAACAAACTTGGATTGCAAACGACAATTAGAAATTTTGCGCCGAAAGGGTTAATTTACGCATCTTATATGGATCCTTGTAAATCGTAACGCATTAACTGTTTTCATGCATTTAGCAACCACCTGCTTTTACAGACTCCTATGTTGATAAATCACACGTGGTCGCTTTAGCGAGGCTTTATGATACCATGGATACCTAACACTCGCTGTCAAGTTTTGTCGTCTGCCAAGTCTGCTTTAATTTCGAAGTTTTGAATTGTCTCCATTTTATTTCCAACAAGCAAAATAACAATAACAAACAGTCTGGATCCGGATGAGGTGCCGAGTAACTCTGGGTCCAAACTGTTTACATAAGTATTCACAGATTCCTCATTGACAATGAATTACAATTGTACTTATTTCTAAAACAAAAGTTTTTGAAACGAAAAGTTGAGAGCGAGACTAAACTAATGAAGCAGGATTATTTTCTATGTCTTAAGATTTATTGAATCAGTATTTTATTTTATTCATTTATTTGTTGCCAATGCAAAATATTGAGGCAATTGCTGGCAACAAACCATAAGCTCCTACTATGCACACAGTTTAATCGCGACCACCTAAAGTTAATTGTACAGTAAAACCCCGCTAATGCGACCACCAAAAAAGGGCATAATTCTGGGTGGCAGAGGCAGGTGGTAGCTTAATGCAGGACGACAGTTATGCAGAAAGCTCCTATAGGAGCTTTCTGCATAACTTTCGTCCTGCATTAAGCAACCACCTGCTTTAAAAGGCGCCAGTGGCTGTTTATTAAGTGGTCGCATTAGCGGGGTTTTACTGTATATAATATGGCAATTCATCAGGATCATTTGGTCGGACTTTGTTTTTACATATGCGTGCGCGTGAGCGTGGTTGTTTGTGTGCGTGCGTGTATGCATATGTATATGCGTATGCGTTCGCGTGTGTATGTGTCCCCGCGTGTGCATGTTGGTTTGAGCGCGTGTACGTGTCTTTGTATGTGCGCGTGCGTGTGCGTGTGCGTGCGTGTGTACACGTGCGTGAATTGTAAACGCGTGTGTTGGTTATTTCTTGTTGGAGATATCAAAATAAAATCCACTTATACATGTATTGTGTTTGAATTTCATGAATTATATTTTTCTAACATACAAATGACATCAATAAGTAATAGAATACAATCCTCCGAGATTTGTTTTTGAATTCCCTCATAGTTGGATGAGGTGCGTTGACATTTAATTGTATCATAAAGTTTGGTATGTTTATTCGAGACGCAAACAGTGTAAACCGAGATCAAACAGGTAGCCTATACAGTTTGTACTCTTCTTCTAAAATACCAATATTAAATACAGTCCTCAAGGTTTTGTCAAGCTGTGTGAATTCAAGTTGTAGGCAAAATTGAAAAAGCAAACCTTAAATTGTTATAGATATAGTAAATAAACCAGAGGAAAGTTTCTAATTCGCTCTGTATAAAACAAATCAGCTAGTCATTTATTGATATCCATAGACTAGTTGTTTCTTGCATGAATATTCACTAAGTAAAGAAATTAAATCCCCTAGGTGCTTAATTTAGAACTCCATGATGTTTATCCTGCATTAAGCAGCCACCTGCCTAAAAGTAACAGTATCTAATTTCTTCTCCACTAGAATTCCTGTTTAGAGGGATTTTACTGTATAACTATATATAAACACATACTGTGTTATTTTTTTCTTCTTCTTCTTCTTCTTATGAAGTACAACACTCTCTCAACTTTGAGAATTATGTGTTGGCGCCTAATTTAGAATAACATTTGTACAATAATAGCGTGAATGCTGAACTAGTTAAAAAAGAAATAAAACTATATACAAGTTGTATAGGTATAGTTATTAAATATCGGTATTAGGACAGCCACAGGAGCTAAGGACTTAAATGCATCGACTGTGGCTGCCGACTGTACAGAGACTGGGAGGAGGTTCCACTGGTTTACTGTTCTAGGATAAAACGAATATTTGTAGGTGTCTTTTGTTGCTGCTATATGTTTGTATGAGTAAGTGTTGCCCTGTCTGGTTCTTTTATCTGGTGTTTGAAGTAGATTTTCTGGTGGTCTGATGGCCAACACATTATGGATGATTTTATAAAACATAATAAGTCTTGCTCTAGTTCTTCTAATTTCTAAAGTAGGCCAGTTGAGGTTATGTAACATGTTAGAAACAGAGCTAGTATTATGGTAGCGGTTGGAAACGAACCTGGCTGCACGTCTTTGCACAATTTGGTTTATATGAGAGTTTGTATGAGGGTCCCAGACAGTTGAAGAGTATTCTAATTTCGGCCTTATGAGTGCTTTATACGCATGATCTTTTGCTTTAACAGAGTTTATTTTCAAGTTTCGTTTTAGGAATCCAAGAGTTTGGTTGGCTTTATTTGTAATGTTGTTTATATGCTTGTCCCATTTAAGGTTGTTTTGCAGAGTGATACCTAAATATTTAGCCTCACCAACTTTTTCGAGCGTATGTGAGTGGAGCGTGTATGTAAATTCGACTGGTTTGCGTTTTTGTGTGATTGAGAGTACATTACATTTGTCTGGGTGGAAGTGCATAAGCCAGTCTTGTTCCCACTGTGCTGCAGCATCAAGATCTGTCTGAAGTTGTATGCAATCGTTTTGAGATTCTACTTCTTTATAAATGATGCTGTCGTCTGCGAAGAGTCTGAGAGTGCTGTATTTGAGATAGTTAGGAAGGTCATTTATTTAGATAAGAAAGAGGATTGGACCCAATACCGTGCCTTGGGGTACTCCAGATGTTACTGGTACTTTATCGGACATTTCACCTTCCAAGACAACAGTTTGGGTTCGATCAGTCAGAAAGTCATTTATCCAGTTAAGCGTGTTACCTTGTATTCCATAATGTTGTAATTTGTAGATTAGATGGTTATGTGATACTTTATCAAAAGCCTTTGCAAAATCCATGATGATTACATCTGTTTGTATACTATTGTTATTTGACTGTGAGAGGTTTTGGAGAAATGAAATGAGTGTCTCGCATGAACGTGAGGATCTAAAACCATGTTGTAAGTCATAAAGAGTGTTGTTGCTTTCCAAATGAGACATAATACTACTTGAAATAACATGTTCTAAAATTTTACAACAAATGCATGTAAGTGATATTGGTCTATAATTAATCGCATCATGCTTATCTCCCTTTTTATATGCTGGACAAATATTTGCATGCTTCCAGATTTTTGGAATTTTGCCTAACGATAAAGATAAATTAAAGATATGCGTGAGGATTGGAGCGATAGACGAGCTGCATTCTTTTAATGTTCTTCCATGAATGTTATCTGGACCTGCTGCTTTGTGGGGCTTTATGTTTTCTAACAATTTTCTTATTCCATTTTCAGTTACATTGATTTCTGGCATTTGTGGATGTGAGCTAGGGCCTTTGTCCGGTATTGGTAGATCGATCTGATGTAGGAGTGAAAGCTTTTTGAAATTGTTCGTTCAGTGTATTTGCTTTACTTTTACTATCTGATTTCAGAATGCCTTGGTCTCTAAGAGGGGGGGGGGGTGTGTGATTTGGCTATCAGTTTTCTGGGTTTTTATGTAGGAAAAGAGCTTTTTGGGAAATTTTGAATGGTTAAAGCTGTCTTGTTCTGGTATTGTTATATCAAAGATCATATTTTCTATGTATTTCGAGTAGGCTTGTCGTTGTTCTTTCTGTATCTCACTTTTCATTCTTTTCAGTTCTTTTGGTTTTCGTTGGTGCTTTTGTTTAAATTTTAATAATTTATGTTTGTAACAGTTCATTTTCTTGCGCAGATCATTTGATATCCATGGCAGTCTGTTCTTTTGCTTGAGCAGTTTACTAGGGATATTCTTTGAGATAGATGTCTGTAGGTCTGTTTTAAAAGTGTTCCAAATATGGTCGATGTCATTTTGATTTTCGTTATTGGAGATGTTTTGGTAGGTTTTTTCTAAGTCTTGCTTGATATTTTCACAATTTGCCTGTGAATATTTCAGTATTTCTCTTTCTTTGATTTTGGGTCTATGGAGTGAATTTGATGTCTCAATTAATAGTATATCATGATCAGCTGATCCGATGGGAGGTATGGATTCTAAGTTGTCTACGATGGAAGGACAGTTTGTTAAAAAGAGGTCAAGTATTTTATCATGTCGAGTTGGTTTATTTACTAATTGTGTGAGTGAATGGTCAGCTATAATGTCTAAGAGTTCTCGGTGATGTTTGGCATTTGGTTTTCCCGGTATGACAGTGGTGGAGTCCCAATTTAATCAATATGGCCTAAATTAAAATCTCCACTGATTAATATAATTGATTTAGAAGATGGATTTATTCTACTCAGTGATATGTTGAGTTGTTCTAACGAGGTGTTGTCGTGTGGCTGTGGTCTGTAGAATGAACTGATGATGAGTTTGCGTGAATTTGGAATGGTGATCTCAGTCCATACTATTTCGCAGTCAGTCTGGAGTTCCTTTACCTCACAGCTCTGGAAATCATTCCTGACTGCAATAAGGACACCTCCATGACTTTGGCCTTTCTCATTTGGTGGTCTGTCTTTTCTGTATACAGTGAATAAATCAGAGGGAAAATATTCAGATGAAGGGATAGTTGGATCAAGCCATGTTTCTGTACCAATTAATATATCAGGATTAGTTGATTCAATGAGAATGTCTAATTCCGGTTTCTTATTCTTCAATGATTGGAAATTTAAGCTTATAGTCTTTAGTGGTTTGCTGTTATTTGATTTAGTAATCTTTCCTTTTCTGTATTTATCTTTTGAACTAGTTTGATAATTATTTGGCTTGGGAGAGGATGTGGCGGCTGGAGCTCCAGGGCTGTTACAACTAAGGACGGAGAAGGAATTTGTATTTCTTGATATGTTCGAATGGTCGAAGAAGCAACTGGAAAAATTTGGTAATCCACATTTAAGACAGTGCCATGATAGATTACTGCTGTCCATGATCTCATACATACTGTCAGACATCTTACCCTGACAATCTATATGATACCATGTTTTGCAGGTGTCACATTCCAGTGCCCTAGATTTCCATGTGACAGCTTTTTCACAAGTACCACATGGCCATCGTGGAGTTTTGGGGCCTGGGTTAGGTTCTATTTGGTTACCCAAAAGTAGTTTTATCAATAGGTGGTAATTTCGGGTTGTACGTGATGTGTTGCATATTCTGTTGAGATGGGGTTTCTTGTAGTGGTAAAACCAGAAAAACACACATACATTTTTGTTAGCATAGATGGGTTTGACATTTGAGAGATGATACTGATAGTTGTAGAGCGGCGATTCTGTATTTGTCCGGTTGGCAGATAGAGTTTCATGATCTTCTATACTTTTGAAACATGTGGTCGAGATTGTGATTATCAGCAATGACAATGCGTATTTCATATCTACTGTTAGGTTTGGTACAGGAGTGCTCGAGCTATGAAAGTGCAGACAAAACAACACTCACACACGACATATAGGTTTAGTCTCTCATTCAATGGTCTTTATCTTCGTCTCGTGTGCGACCCACGAGCACTAATGATGAACAACACAAATGAGCATGTTAATAAATGAATAGCAAAGCAGAAAAAGGGAAGGAAGAGTGCATTTACCTGTACCGTTCTTGTTTACGTTTTCACATATGCTCATATTTTTGTGTTTCATTCATAAAATTTCAAAATGTTACAAACGCGTTTTTATGCATTTGGAAACAAAGTAGATTCAGATCAGACGGGTACGGTAGGGTCTGCTCTGTTTGCATATTGAATATGACAATGCAATAATTCATGTATTCATATGCGATTATAATAAACAAAAAAAACTAATATCAGTTTTAAAATAGTTTGGGTTGTATAAGCCTACCCTAAACTGCTAAGCCTGACAGATGGCTCTAAAGATATTAGTTAATATTAACTAATTGTACTTAGTTTGATCGTCACTGATCTTGCTTCTAACAGTATTGTTAGAAAAGCATTTATTGAGGATCAGAGGCCTTAAACATGTATATAAACTAAAGTTAACACCTGTCAGTATTAAAGATATTTTAGCCTAATGTACATATAAAGATTTTTTACCATTATAAAATGTATACCAAAAACCTTCTCATAACTATTACTATATATATACAAAACCATTAAGTGCATGGCACTACCTTTCCAATTAGGGAAAACATAACTAATATTGCCTAAAAAACGTATTGTTTATATGGACATGTCCATATCTGGCAATCATCTATATGTGAAATATGTGTGAAATAATTAATATTCATACAGTCATTATTTTTACGTTAATATTCTTCAGATAAAGGGTTAATCAGATTACATAGATTCCAGAATAAAATATGCCGAGATGTGTCCTGAGCGCCTATAACATACAGAGAAATAAAGCTTAAATAATCTTAAAATTCAGCTAATAAGTAGATGTATATTCTGTTATTCACAGCTATTTTTCCGACAGGGATGACGACATTGAATACTATATCACTGTCGGCAATATTTAGACATGTCCCGTCTCTTTTCATTCATTAAAGTCCGTTGTGTTCTTTATGCTCCAGGTCTGCGTGCGCATCTCAATGTTTACTAGTGATTGTTCGGTAGCAGGTAAGTTATCTCCAAACAATTCTATTTAACTACTTCATATTAGCATGGTCATCGCAAAACTTCAATAAAAATACATCTTTTATCTGTTCATACTCGATTTTCTTATTGAAAAGGCTTTTGAAAATATGTTTTACGTTGGAAACCGTATAGTTTACATTGACACCCGCCATGAAAACCCACTTCCGGTAAACAAATCTTGTTAAATCTTATATATTATCTGGGTTTTATTGTACACAAATATGACAGCAGATCATTTATGACCACCACAATGTGTGTAAGTAGATTATGTGACTGTCCCAGATATGGTTTTGGAATATTAGTGTCTGCTATGACTGAAAGTTTCATTTTTTCTTTGGTCCATTGGCAGGTTGCAACATGCTTCATTTTGAAATTTAATGTAAAAACACAAATGGATGGGACAGTATGCATATTTATTTAACCATTTTCTGAGTTATGCTAGCAACATGTATAAAGTTCTGGAACTAGGGACGAGTCTAGCTGATTGTGCTTGTGTAATGAGAGTAATCATAATTAAAATTAAAGTAAAGAGTAACTTAAAGTGGATTATTTTCCGTGTAAATGTAAACAGAGACATATACATACATATGTTTATATATATGTCTCAGATGTAAATTCTATTGTTACTGTGCTTTTCATTCACATTTGGTCACTCGCTTTGGATGGAGATTTTTATTGCTTTTGAAGAATGCAATATAGCGATCGGTCGTTTTTACGGCAAAGAGTTCACTATTTCTTGTGAACATGCGCAAGAGAAAATAGTTCTCTTCAATTCTAAACTAGTTTTGTTGTAAATTGTTCATTAATTTATTTACTTTTCATGCATTTAATAACACTTCGCTTTGTCAGATAACTTCTAGTCTACACAAGATCAACCTTTTAAAAGCTTGAATTATTGAATATACTCCCAAAAAACGCGAAAGAATATCGGTATGACTAAACACCGGATCCGACCAGATATGAAGTTCATATCCGCGGATATGAGTTGCGCAAGCTTGAAAATCAGCATTTATCATATACGCGTATATGAACCTCATTCCTGGTGTTTAGTTAAACATTGTTTTCGGAACACATTGGCGTTTCTACAGCAGCAATAGCTTGTCTGTAAATTATAAATTTCTTCTCCGCCGATAGCAAAGACTTCCCAACTAGAAAACCTGTTGTGTTTTTCATTGATCAATTACCTCTCCGCCGATAGGGAGGGAGAGGGATTTTTTTTATATCGACACCGTGTACGTGATAAAACGCTAACCGCATTTCTATACATCCGTCTAACCTAGAGATCCGAGTAATCCGTATAGCGTTTATGAATCGCAGTGTCTGTACTTTCGCTTTCATACCAGCAGTACCACAACAATTTCTTTCTATTAGCGTAATTTTACTGATGAAACACGATAGAAATGCCAACTTCTCTTGCAGTGTTAACAGGCTAGTATGCGTATTACTCTCTACAATGGATTTAATTAGTTTCTCCACAAACCGAGATGGAACTTTCCATTCATGCCATTGTCATCGCAAAAATGCGAGACATACATGTAGGCTTCTTCATTTACAAAAAATGCCGATGATATCTTTATCTACCAAAAGTCCGATCATATTTGTCTTGGTTAATGGAATAGTTGAGATTTACTGTGATTTCTGATTTATAATGGGGTTTTATGAAAACTCATTGATGACGTGTTTACAATTTTAGTAATAGCCAAGAGTTATGCAGTTGCAGACAAAACACACAAGAAAAAGACCATTAAATTATCAGAACTGCATGAAATGCTTTTAATTAAATTGTACTGTCACTTGATAGAGAAAATATGAACATGTTAAATGTTATATTGATATTTTCTGACCTTTTCCCCATAAGCATTCATTTCACGCTTATTTTTCCCCTCCGGTAAGGCCATGCCCTTTCCCTAAAATCAAAGAAAAAACCCTGGGAGATGTCATAGCAAAGAACATTTGACAACAAATTTGATATGAAATAGCCAGAGATGATATCATTCTTGGCCATCAATATCCTGATCTGATGGAAATTAAGTTATATTTTAAAAAGGTGTAAAACAGTGTCTACTCAGATCATGTATATTTACAGGGGTTAGTCTCCGTTTGGCTATTTTGAATAGACCCAGTAATGATAGAACAATTATAGAATTCATTTGAAAATGATTTATCTGTAATCTTGAGTGTTAATAACAAAATGCTGTCAGTCCAAATTTCAAGAATAAATTGGAATATAAAAGTTGGGATTCATATAAGTTTATGATCAGTGGAATTCATGGTGGAGTTTTGATAGGATAAAACATCATATGGATTATTAGGAATTTACTGTACATTTGATATCATTATGAATCAACCAAGATTTTGGATTAATGTGTGTGTGTTTGCATACATGTATATAAACCCGAACAAAATTTAACTAAAATTTCATACTACATTGTCTAAACAGTAGTTAAAATTCTAGGATTCGTAATTAATAAGGAGGGTAGTGCTTTGAAATACACAACAGCATTTGATATTGCTTTGATATGAATTGAAAGATGGACACTGTCACTCAGCATTGCATTTCTGACTTGTTGAGGTCAAGGACTGTCTGAGTGTTACTAATAACCACTTTGCTTATGGTTTGACTGTTGCTACAGTCTGTCATATTTTTAGTATTACATTAAACAATTCCAAGACGTCAAAAATGGTGATTAACATGTACAGCAACTTCTTCCCTTACACTTAACATCCTTATCAAACTCGAAAGCAATTATGGCTGTTCAGGCCTTTGATTTAAAAGTTCTTACTTGATTGAGAGCAAAGGTAAATCACTAAAGTAAATATCATCATATTTTAGGAACTCTGTGTATCAGTGCTTTACACTGGGCACCTAAAATAACCAGAGAAACTCTAACTATCATCAATAAGTTAAAAAGAGTAGGGCAATGCACCCACATTTCTCTGTATTTGCTGCCCTCTTTAGGGCATCCAATTAGCCTATATTTATTAGGAATCCGGGTCAAGTCGGCCTCTGGTCAAGTTGGCCGGGTCAACTCGGCCTGTTTTGGGGTGGGTCAACTCGGCCCTTTCTCAATCGTCAATTAAAGTTTATAAACTGCGGCAAAATTTGAAGATCAAGATATATGTCTCTGGTCCTGATAAGAATGAAGTGATGAAAGTTTTTTTTTAATTTCTTTTTTTTTAATTCTCAAATACAGACAAGAGAGCGTATCCAAATTTATCCACCAAACCCTTTGTTGGGACCATTAATTAGAAAAATAAACCAGGGTTTGGTGGAGATACATAAAATTTATTTATGAAACTGATTACGGTACACATCCTTATCGGTTACTCTGAAATTTCCATATATGTTCATTGGTATCTGTAGTATCGGGTATCCCTGAGGCTGTGAAACAAAATATTAAAGTAATTCAAAATAAAGAATATACCCCAAAATTACTGACTTGACTCAGGGGCCGAGTAGACCCGGGACCGTTATTAGTAACGGATGTTTAATCAACAACAACAAAACTCCAGCGATTAATCTAGGTCCGAGTCCAGCATCAGTGATGCATTATAATAGCCAAAAACACATCATCCTGAAGTGTAAGTGTCCTAAAGGATGCATTAAAATATGGTTGCGTGTAGCCGTTAACTAATTTCCATGAAGTGTTACTTTTAAAACAATTACGATATCAACATCCAGCTGTGGGATTTGATACATCTATTTCTCACATACCTTCCCTTATCTCCGAGTTAGAACAACAGGTTAAGATTTCCTTATCTGTAACACGTGTAAGATCACTTTAGAACGCATGACGTCATATATGACGTCAAGCCATGGAAACCTATGGTTACATGTCATTTAAACGGCGAAAATACACTTTTTTGATATGCGAGAAAAAGAATCTGATGCTCGTTGTCTTTTAAGATCACATGTTCCTAAACTCACCAAGAAAATGTTATTAAGCTCGCCAAGGCTCGCTTAATGACATTTTCTAAGGCTCGTTTAGGAACATGTGATCTTAAAAGACAACTCGCAACAGATCCTCTATTTCTTTACTTTCAAATGGCTACAATGTTCCACCTTCCATATTTCATTTTAACTATTTTGTCCATGCATATTCAGTAGGTATTGAAATTTGGATCATACATAGAATGGGGAAAGGGTTCACTACTGGAATAGAGGGATATTTAAATAATTTAGCATGAGAGTTTTTAAAATCAATGTGATTGAATGAGGTGGATTCAATGAATTTAACTCATATTCAACTCCAATTCATTTAACATTAACTCCAATTCAAGTTCAGTCTGAAACAAAATCATCTCGATTCAAATCTAGTGACCGTTTAAGTTGGGAAACTCACAGTCACTTTAACTCCTTCAAATAAGCACATGTTTCTTTGTTTTAACTATATGTGTTTGATTCAACTGATTCTCTTTACTCCATGAATATTCATTTAAGAAATATTGACATATTAGATACTTGAGTTTTTATAACATGAACACCATGGACACAGGAACTTTTGACCATGGTAGAAACTGCAGAATCATATTTATATTGTTTCATAAGCAAACAGAGCGGATCCTGATCAGATAGCTCCCAAAGGAGCCATCTAATCTGGGTCTACTCTATTTGCAAAGGTGTAGAAAGACATATGTAATTATGTATGGAGTAAAAGGCTAAATGATAAAACCGTTGTTCATTAAATGGATAAAGCAACTTAAATACTTAAACTGCTCTGATCTAATATTTCGACCACTAAGGGCCTTTGTCATAGATTATCATTGGATTCTCTTTGATTTTATGGCTGAATGCATGTAACAAAAATGTGACGTGTATTTTGACATGATAATCTATGACAAAGGCCCTTAGTGGTCGAAATATTAGATCAGAGCAGTTTAAGTATTTATGTATTATATTAATTCCCTATTTTGGAATATTTACTTCATTGTAAAGCAACTTATTAAAGCATTACAAACAGCTTAATGCATGCTGGATTCTGCCATTGACAATATTCAGCCCACATTCAATTTGTCAGTCAATGTTGGTTATTGATTTCTCCAGCCATCAATGTACATTGCCATTTATGCCTTTAATGTCATCACTTGAAAATTATATTATGGCTTGTGCCATAGTGTGTCATTATTGATACCAAAATGATACTCATTCCGTCTCATTGTGATCAATTTAGAGGGTTTTTTTGTTACTATTTATAGAGAACATACAATAATAGCTGAACTACAGGTAAGAAATGTATAGTTAAGTATTTGGAAAAGTAAAATAAAATATTTTGACTTTACTCCACCAAACCGAAACGGATGTTGCTGCAACTTCATAGAATCGCCTCTTGGCTGAGAAAGAAGCAATTTTGATAGATCTATAATTTCTATATATAGTAGTTCTGTGCTACCGTTTTGACTTGTGCAAACTACATTGTGCAGTAATTATTGTATAACTTTTGTTTCACTACCAGGTCTCCAGTGATTAGGAGTTTGTTGCCATAATGACAGACATTGACCACATACCTGTCAAGGACACCAATATTGGTGGTAAGCTTTTAACTTTTAGTGTTTTTTACTGTCTTTTGCAAAACATGTTGTTTACCTTAACCCTTTCCTCCATAAATACACCTTTCTAGGCCTTTGTAATAACCACTTCTTGAAACCATTGTGATAAGTAGAGCATTTGCACCTATAGGAGCAAATGCTCTATTTATCACAATGGTTTCAAACTACAAAAATCTAAAATTTTACTTTTCTCTTGTAAATGCTCCTTTTGGGTAGATTCATTCAAGGAGGATGGGTCTAAAATAGCCTATGGAGGAAAGGGTTAACCTTTTCAACAGAGGACACACATACTCTGTCATTTTCGGACAGTGTAGACCCAGATCAGAGTTCTCATAGAGGAGCTCTCTGATCAGGGTCTGCACTGTTTGTCTTTCATAATCCTCTAGCAAGTTTGAGCTTTCCATGCTGAGTGGACTCTATAGCTAACCCTTTCCCTCATATAAACGTGTTTTCACGCATCTGCAAACAGAGTAGACCCAGATCAGACGGCTCCTAGAGGAGCCGTCTGATCAGGGTCTGCTCTGTTTGCTAATGGAATTTGATAGATCTGTTTATTTTGTTCCTAAAATGGCTAAAATGTTCCACCTTCCACATTTCATTATAACTATTTTGTCCATGAATATTCAGAAGGTATTGAAATTTGAAATAAACAGAACAGGGAAAGGGTTAACAATGATGATTTTCCATTCATATAATTCATAAGTTGCATGTAATATCTTATGGATTATTACTGTTATCACAGATTGCACGACCATTTAAAGTTTAATTGTACAAGAATATGCATGATTACATGATAAAGAAACGACATTTAACTCTGATTTCAAATTAATGATATTTTATTCTATATGATGTCCTTAGATTTTAAAACTCAACTATAAGCACTGTTATTATTGAAAGATTTCAGACACATCATTGGCTTTGTATGAGGTCTAGGACATCAAGCATTTTTATCCGAGTAACAGATTATTCCTTTTCTTGTTACAGGACTTGAACAGAGAGCAGCCCAGCAGAGGCGTATGGTCAGTAAGTGGGGAAGAGATGAACTGGAAGACAAATATCTACGCATGTCAGAGGAAAACATCATATTAAAGAAACATGCTCGCAAACAGGAAGACAAAATCAAGAGGTTATATTATTGTATATTTTTGTATGACCAGAGCTGGATTTACAAATGTGTATTCATATATTAAAATTTCTCCACCAAAGGAGATATTATTTAAAACGTTTTTGATTTACACATATTTATGATTATCTATTCCTAGTTACCTTTACAATTTTCCTAAATGTGGATTTGCTTTCATGGTAGGTTCTGATAAAGCTAAATCTTGTTTCTATGTAAGTTTTTGATTCTGTCATTTTAACCTATTCCCTTATATTGACGATTTTTGATGCCTCTGTAAAAGTCACTTTTTGAAACCATTGTGTTAAATAAAGCATTTGCTCCACAGGAGCAAATGCTGTATTTATCACAATGGTTTCAATACTACACAATTCTAAATGTTTCATTTTCTCCAGTAAATGCTCCTTTTTGGTATATTTAATCAAAGAGGTAAAATAGCCGATGAGGGAAAGGGTTAATAGTTCCACTTTGTTAAAAGTGTACAATAATACAAACTGTTAACTAATTTTGAGTAGACAGCAGGTACTTTTGTATCACAGGTACCAGTTACAGGATTATATGAGGGTCATATGTTGTGTACAACAGATTAGACCCAGATCAGATGGCTTCTGTAGGAGCAGTCTGATGAAGGCCTGCTCTTTTGCTTTTGATACAACAATTTCTGATAACGTTAACCCTTTCCCTGTTCTGTATTTAGGCCAAATTTCAATACCTACTGAATATTCATTAACAAAATAGTTATAAAGAAATATGGAAGGGGGAACATTGTAGCCATTTTAAAAAGTAAAGATACAGATCTTTCAAATTCCATTAGCAAACAGGGCAGACCCTGATCAGATGGCTCCTCTAGGAGCCATCTGATCTGGGTCTACTCTGTTCGTAAATGCGTGAAAACACGTTTATATGAGGGAAAGGGTTAACTTAACATGTTAATGTGTCATTGAAAATATCTTTTTACTTCTAATTTTGATGTGTTTGCAGACTTACCTGGATTTAGTCCTTCACCTCCTACATGTAGATAATACTTTTGGCACTTTTGCAAACAGAGTGCACCCAGATCAGGTCACTCCCGTAGGAGCAATCTGACCAGGGTCCGCAAAGTTGGCTTATGGAATTATATAGATCCTATACATTTTCTGCCATGGCCAAATATGTCTGCCTTCATATATCATTGTAACAGTTCAGCTAATAAAAGTATTCATATTCTTAACCCTTTCCTCCATAAATACGCCTTTCTACACCTCTGTAAAAATCACTTTTTGAAACCATTGTGATAAATAGAACATTTGCTCCTAAGGAGCAAATGCTCTATTTATCACAATGGTTTCAGAACTACAAAATTCTAAAACAAATTCCTTTTCTCCAGTTAATACTCCTTTTTGGTAGATTTATTCAAAGAGGTATCTAAAAAAAAGTCTATGAGGGAATGGGTTAAATGAATATTCATGAGGTAAAGGATTAATAATGTAAGACTGAAATGTTAACACAAAAATTTTGTATGTTTATTCTCTTGTGTAGGTACAATTAAAAGTTCACACTCATGTTCAGAATTGAAATTCTCACATTTCAGGATGGCCACAAAACTGCTACGCCTTGTTAATGACAAGAAAAAGGTTGACCAGGACGGAGGAGGTGGTGGTGGTGGAGGTTCGTATTATTAGCTGGTCTGTTTTTTTGAAGAAGAAAATATGAGATATTGTCGTAAGTCGAGCATCTGCATTGTTGTTGTTGTCATCTGGAAACTTTAACATTTGCTATTGCTTCTTTACTGTTCATGCAAATCTTATGAAACTTGACACACTTGGGTAAACGGATGAGCATTGGCACCTGCACGTGGTGCTCATGTTGTTAGCTCACCAGAGCACTTTTGTGCTCAGGGTGAGCTTTTGTGATCACTTGTCGTCCGTCGTCGGGCGTCAACAATTTGAACCTTTAAAAATCTTCTCCTCTGAATCTACAGGGTTCTCAGCTTTCATCTTTGGTACATAGCATCATCTTTAGGTCCTCTACAAAAGTTATATAAATTTTGTCCCTGGGGTCAAAATTGGCCCTGCCCCAGGGGTGCCTTGTTTTCTATTGAAATATATAGTAAAACTTTGAAAATCTTCTCCTCTGAATCTACAGGGTTCTCAGCTTTCATATTTGGCACATAGCATCATGTTCAGGTCCTCTACAAAAGTTATATAAATTATGGCTCTGGGGTCAAAATTGGCCCCGCCCCAGGGGTAGCCAGTTTTGAATAGAAACATATAGTGACAACTTTGGAAATCTTCTCCTCTGAATCTACAGGGTTCTTAGCTTTCATATTTGGCACATAGCATCATGTTCAGGTCCTCTACAAAAGTTATATAAATTATGGCCCTGGGGTCAAAATTGGCCCCGCCCCAGGGGTAGCCAGATTTCAGTAGAAACATATAGTGACAACTTTGAAAATCTTCTCCTCTGAATCTACAGCGTTCTCAGCTTTCATATTTGGCACATAGCATCATGTTCAGGTCCTCTACAAACTGTATATAAATTATGCCCCTGGGGTCAAAATTGGCCCCGCCCCAGGGGTAGCCAGTTTTCAATAGAAACATATAGTGACAACTTTGAAAATCTTTTCTTCTGAATCTACAGGGTTCTCAGCTTTCATATTTGGCACATAGCATCATGTTCAGGTCCTCTACAAAAGTTATATAAATTATGGCCCTGGGGTCAAAATTGGACCCGCCCCAGGGGTGGTCAGTTTTCAATAGAAACATATAGTGAAACTTTGAAAATCTTCTCCTCTGAAACTGGAAAGTTCTCAGCTTTCATATTTGGCACATAGCATCATGTTCAGGTCCTCTACAAAACTTGTATAAATTATGCCCCTGGGGTCAAAATTGGCCCCGCCCCAGGGGTAGCCAGTTTTCAATAGAAATATATGGTAAAACTTTGAATATATTCTTCTCTGAAACTGAAAGGTTCTCAGCTTTCATATTTGGCACATAGCATCATGTTCAGGTCCTCTACAAAAGTTTTATACATTATGCCCCTGGGGTCAAAATTGACCCCGCCCCAGGAGTGGCCAGTTTTCAATAGAAACATATAGTGAAAACTTTGAAAATCTTCTCCTCTAAATCTACAGGGTTCTTAGCTTTCATAGTTGGCACATAGGATCATATTCAGGTCCTCTACAAAAGTTATATAAATTATGCCCCTGGGGTCAAAATTGGCCCCGCCCCAGGGGTAGCCATGTCTCAATAGAAACATATAGTGACAACTTTGAAAATCTTCTCAAAAAAACCAGAAGGTTCTCAGCTTTCATAATTGACACATAACATCATGTTCAGGTCCTCTACAAGAGTTATATAAATTATGCCCCCGGGGTCAAAATTGGCCCCGCCCCAGGGGTAGCCAGTTCGCAATAGAAACATATAGTGTCAAATTTGAAAATTATTTTCGAAGGTTCTCAGCTTTCATATTTGGCACATAGCATCCTGTTCAGGTCCTCTACAAAAGTTGTATAAATTATGCCCCTTTGATCAAAATTGGCCAGCCCCAGGGTTGGCTAGTTTTCTCTTAGGAAACATATAGTGAAAACTTTGAACATCTTCTCCTCTGATTGCCTTGTGAGCGATGTCAGGGCCATTCTGGCCCTCTTGTTTTCAACCTGTTGGCTATTTAATTGTCTATTAGGTTATTACATTATTGAGTCATTTTACTTTTTACTCCATGAATATTCATACACATGTAAGAACTAATGACTTTATGAACATGAACTAACTGAAGTTTATAGTGGCATATGAATTTTTTGGCCCGAGAAAAATCAATAGAATCTGATCTATATTTCATAAACAACTAGAGCAGGCCCTGATCAGATGGTTCATGTAGAAACCATCTGATCTTGTTCTACTCTATTTGCAAAGACATTAGTAAAAGTAAAGAGGTTAACCCTTCGCTTGCTATTCATGTCAATATACCTACCTGTAAATAGTGAAGGAGCTGTCTCATCAGGGTCTGCACTGTTTACAAATTGTTGTGCAACCAGTGCACTCCACAGCAGTGATTGCACCGCGAAATACGTGTACACAGTGAAGGTATATGTAATTATACAACAGGGCATGGGTAAAGAGGGAGACATGTATTTTAAAATGCAGCAAGCGAAGGGTGAAGAGACACATCAATCTGTTGTTCACCCTTTCCTTGATGAATATTCATATAAGAAATAATAACATTATGAATGTTTATAATGGCATTACATTAGAACAAAGCAGATGGTTGCTTAATGCTGGGCAAAAGTAATGCAAAACACTCCTATAGTAACTTTCTGCATTTCACTTGTCCTGATTTAAGCTACCACCTGCCCTACAGACCCATAATTAGACCTTTATTTGATGATCGCTTAAGACAAGTTCTACTGTATTAACCCTTCGCTTGCTATTCACGTCAATATACGTACCTGTAACTAGTGGAGACCCAGATGAGACAGCTCCTGCAGGAGCTGTCTCATCAGGGTCTGCACTATTTACAAGTTGATTGTGCAACCAGTGCACTCCACAGCAGTGTTTGCACAGCGAAATGCTTGCACACAGTGAAGATATATGTAATTATACAACAAGGCATGGGTAAAGAAGGAGAAATGTGTTTTAAAATTCAGCAAGCGAAGGGTTAACAACTTTCTGACTGTGGCAGATATTGTAGAATAGGATTTTTATTATTTTATAATCAAACAGAGCAGGCCCTGATCAGGCAGCTCCTACAAGAGGACATAATAACTGTGACTGCATTTTTAAAGAGAAATAAAAGAAAACTTATTTTCAAGAATTTCAGCAGACAAAAAATTTAGTACAGTATACTTATTACTTGGGGAACAAAGATAGTTACATGTAGATAGATTTAAATCAGATTTTGTTATTTTATTCCCATAGGCAAGAGAATTAGAGACATAGAAACAGAAGAGAAGCTTGAAGAACTGCAAGATAAGAATAGAGATTTGGAGAAACAAAATCTGCAATATAAGGAAAGGGTAAGTAGAGTTATGTCCCTTTGGACATACCAAAGGCAACATGAGGACTACTGAGTCTGCTGACATTTTATTTTAACCCATTCCTTAATATAAGCGCCTTTTTATGCATTTGCAAACAGCGTAGACCCAAATCTGATGGCTCCTATAGGATAAGGTTCTGCTCTGTTTTACTCATGGAATTGGATAGATCTGTTTCTTTAGTTTCTAAAATGACTATAATGTTCGACCTTCCATCTTTCGTTATAATTATTATGTCCATGAATAATCAGTGGGCATTGAAATTTGGGAAAAATATACTCTGTTTGCAAAACTATTAAAAGGCGTATGTATGGAGTAAAGGGTTGAGCATTAGAAAACATAGCTGAACCAGATTTACCAGCTGCTGAAACTTTCAATATCTGAACTTTGTATGAAGCCAAAGGCTTCCATCATTGAATTATAACGGTGATTGTCACAAATGTTCAATGTTTTAAAATTTGTATTACAAACTTAATGGTGTCCGATTAGCCTATAGTGAGCAGAAATGGACATTAATCAAAGAAACAAATTTAATGAAATCGTTGAATAAGTTGCCTTAACCCTTTCCTCCATAAATACGCCTTTCTACGCCTCTGTAATAACCATTTCTTGAAACCATTGTGATAAATAGAGCATTTGCTCCTATAGGAGCATATGCTCTATTTATCACAATGGTTTCAAATTACAAAATTCAAAAAAATTCCTTTTCTCTAGTTAGTGCTCCTTTTCGGTATATTTATTCAAAGTGGTTGGGTCTAAAGATAAACCTATGGAGGAAAAGCTTAAGCACTATTGTGAAGCATTTCAAATCTGTATATAAAACATGTACTGATCATCCAAATCCTCTCTTGCTACTACTCATTAGAATCATCTCTCCCAGGCAATTCTAATGAGTTGCAGCAAGATAGGGTTTGGCTGAAATATATAAATAAAATATGATGTATTCAGATTTCTTTTTAAAATATACATCTTAACTAGAGTTCTGGTGTTTTTTATTTTTCAGTTAATGCTGGCGAAGCAACAACTGGCATCCACTAACAAACGTCCACAGCAGTACCCGCATGCTACGTCGAGGATTAACACAGTAAGAATTGTTCTACTCTCTGCAGAAGCACAGATAAAATGTGTAAAATTAAAACATTTTCAACAATAACTTCTTTATTTCTTCACCAAATTCTACGGTGTGACCGCTTTTTAGAATCGTCTTTTCGAGACTCTAAAGAGTGGTCACACCATAGGGCTTTGTGGAGAACTGACGAATTTAGTATTTGTGTACTCACCGTTATCTGTAGCTCTTTCTCTGATTTGTATTCGAGTATTTAACTCCTTTCCTGTTCAGCATTCTTGTAAGAAATTCTGACAATATGAATATTTGTTAGCTGAATTTTCAAATGTAAAATTTTCAAGGGAATGTTTTTGCTCTGACAAAGACTTTAAAACGAGATCTATATCATGTCGTAATCACACAGAGTTGACCCTGATAAGATGGCTCCTATAGGAGCTGTGTGATGTGGGTCTACTTTGTTTGCAAATGGGCAAAAAGGTGTTGGTGAATATCATGGTGAATAGTTGTTTTCTCTATCAGATTTATGTTTCATCTTTGATATGTATAGGTTAATAATGAAACATATATCAGAGACCCAGATAAAATGTCAGAATAAATGAAAACATTTTTAAGAATAGTTCCTTTACTTCTCCAGCAAACCATATATTTGACCATATTTTAGAATTATCTCTTTGAGATGGGTGAAAAAAGTTTCAATTTAAGCTTCTTATTTATCCCTTTTATAATGTGCATAACCATGGGTATGGTACCTGCCGCGTTAAATAAACTTAACATCTTCAGTGTGACACCTTATCAGTGTCTTATCAGTTTGACATTCGTCATGTTCATTTTTTCGTTGATCAGTTCAGGACAAGCAGTGCAGATGTAGCTCAGATAATACGTGTATTTCTGATGTGGAAACTTATTTCAACACTGTTTGATTGGCCAATAGGATTCTCTAGTATCATGGATCATGTGGTTTTCTTTTTTTTTTCAGGGTATACCAAAGTCTGCCACACAGGATGTGAGACTGACAAAAAATATGAGAGTGTCTGGACCACCTCCGGACAACAGAAGGCAAGTATTGGGCTTATAATTATTTACCCATTACCTAATGAATATTCATGTAAGAAATAAAGAAATCATGAATATTAGTGAACAAAATTTTATAATGGAATATGAACAAGGGAATTGTTTTGCCATGGCTGAAACTATAATATCAGATCTGTATTATTTCATATTAAGCAAAAAGAGAAGCATCTGGTCAGACGTTTCCTTCTGTACAGGAGTGATATGATCTGGGTCTGCTCTGTTTGCAAAGGCATCAAGTGAAAAGTAATTGGTTTATAATAAGAGAGCCTTAAAGATTGCAGATTGTGAATTTGTAGATATGTTCAAATATGTAGTCATTTTGAAATATTTTTTTATTGGACACATCATTCATTTTATTTTGTCCAAATAAAATTACAGGGGTTGAAAAATCTGAAATTTGTCACTTGTCCTGCATTATAGGCCATAAGGGCAACCAAAAAAATTCACTTGCCCTGCAATATAGACAAAGAACGGAAAAACATGCAGGCTGAGCTGACAAATGGAATTTTCAATCCCTGAATCACATCATTACTGAAACATAGATAAAAGACATTCACAAGAATTAGACATTCATCATCATGGAATAACATATTTGGTTTCATGATACTGCAGGAAGCGTGTTCAGATTCCAAGGTAGGTATGACGCCAATGCTATGCTTTGTGTAGGTACAATTAAAACAAATTGTGTGTGTTGCTGCATATTTCACAGTGGCTACCTGCTGTGTGCAGAGCAGTAGATGAGGTGTATTTCAAATACTAAGATTGTTATTTCTCCACGAAACCCTGTGTTGTGACCACTCTTTAGAATCGTCTCTTTGAGACGATTCTAAAGAGTGGTCACAACATAGGGTTTTGTGGAGAAATAAAGGAGCTATTCTTTATAAAAAAAAAAAGGTTTGATGTACACATCTTTTCTATGCATCTGGCTTTGCAGTGTATGAGTGATTTATCGGTTTTGTAATTGTTACTGTGAGCTATGTCTTCAGATATTGATAACTGTGTCTTATGAGGGAGGCTGTCAATTGAAACTGATATTAATCCTATGCACCATGAATATTCATGTAAGAAATAATTACATCATGAATATTTATTTTGCTGTATATTTATTTCTTTATAATGACATATAGACCCAGCTGCCAATTTGCCATAGCAGAAACTAGAATCATATCTATACTATTCTTTAAGCAAACAGAGCAGATCCAGATCAAACAGCTCCTACAGGAGCCATATCTGGGTCTACTGTGTTTGCATATGCATCAAAGGTGCCTCTATGGAGTATAGGGATACAGCAAACTCATGTTTTTCATGTCTAACTTTGGCATTTGTTTTCAAAGCAGGTTGTCTCGGAAGTCTCCAGTCTGATACCCAAAAACTTTAACCCTTTTTTGTCATAAACGCTTTTTCATGCCTTTGCAAACAATAGACTGTAGATAAACTATAGAATCATGTTATAATCAGATCTAGATCATGTTATAAGCAATCAGGAGCTGGCTGATCTGAGTCTGCTCTGTTTGCAAAGGCAGCAAAAGACGTATCTATGTTCAGTACTCATGTAAGAAATAATGGCATCATGATTATTTATTAGCTGTATTTTTATAATGACATTTGTAGACAGGATTGCGTTGGTATTGGTAGAAACTATAGAATCAGGCATATAATTTCATAAGCAAACAGAGCAGACTCTGATCATTAGGCTCTTATAGGAGCCATCTGATCTTGGTCTACTCTGTTTTCAAATGCAAGAAAACACATTTATATGAGGGAAAGGGTTAAAGAACAAAATTTTATCAGACAATTCCAACATGGTATCTGATTTTTTTATTCTGATATATATAGCATATTTTCTTTCCAAACAAGAATCCATCCACAAACTTTCACTCCTCATTGCATATATATGCCTTTTGACACCTTTGCATACATAGTAGACCCATGTCAGACAGTTTCTGCAAGAGCCATCTGATCAGGGTCTACTCAATTTGCTTATGAGATAAAATATCTAAGATTCTTCGAATTCCGTCATGATAAAAAGTTTCTTTGTTCATAGTGCGGTTATAAAAATTCAATTAATATTCATGATATCATTATGTACTTGAATATTCATGGAGTAAAGGGTTAATCACTGCTGTTGTTGTGAATCTGATAAACCTATTCACATCCTGTAATATATGTGTACAGATACATTTATGTCCCATGAAAGGGACACAAAACACTTTGCTTGTCATGTTGTATGTCTAGCTAAATCGAAAATTTCATTAAATTGATTTGCATTATGGGAAGTTTTCAGAAAATTCAGATTCCCTTAGACATTCATCAATCGTACCAAAGGAAACACACAACAAATAATAAATCAGCTTTATAAATCTGTATTTGTAGCTTAGCACTTGGACAATGGATGAAAACGAAGAAAATTATATTTCCCAGCACAATGACCAAGGACATTTTTATTCATCAAAGTGCCATTATAGGGACAGTTTCCACAGTGAAATATTTTGACTTTCTTAACCCTTTCCCTGTTGAATAGTCATGTAAAAAGTAATGACATCAAGAATGTTTTTGGCTGAATTTTCATAATGGCATATGTACATGTGAACTTTTTGCCATCAGAGAAACTGTAGAGTCAGATCTGTTATAATTTCATAAGCAAACAGAGCAGAGCAGAGCAGAGCAGAGCAGACCCTGATCAGGAGCCTTCTGATCTGAGTCTACTCTGTTTGTAAAGGCATGAACAAGTGTTTATATGAGGGAAATGGTTAATCCAACTACGATATGAATCTGCACTGTTTGTCTAAGTCGTTTTGGGTAATATTACCTATTTACGGTATAATATGATTATTTAGTTAACTCATTCACATTTTAACATATTTGTAATAGTCATTTTTTAAACCATTGTGATAATTAGAGCATTTGCTTCTATGGAACAAAATTTAATGCTCTATTTATCACAATGGTTTTAAAACTACACAATTATAAACGTTTCAATTTCTCAAGTAAATGCTCCTTTTCGACAGATTTATTCAAAGATTTTTTGGTTCTAAAAATAGTCTAGGAGGGAATGGGTTAATTAAGTCATATATATATTGGTCTTGCTTTTACAGCAGTTTCCTCTACAATTATTGGTGAATAGAATAATTTTGTGTTAGGTTTGTTTTATATGCCGTTTTTACTTTATAGAATTGTTTCTTTGAAATTATTGTTCTGATTTGAAAACAGAAATTATTTCAGTTTTATATATTACATCTTAAGACCAGCTATGAATTCCATTGTTGCAAAAATTCTTCAGTTGTAATTTGTAACAATATTAACCTTCTAGTCTTCTACCTCTTGAATATTCATATGAGAATGAATATATAAATACCAATTAGCAGAAATTACAAGTGTGGAAGCAGCAGAAGAATTTTTGGCTGTGGCAGAACATGTAAATCAGACTTTTATTTCATGCAAACAGAACAAACCCTGATCAAATAACTTCTACACAAGTTGTCTGAACATGGTGTACTTAGTTTGAAAAGATGTATCTATGAGGTAAAGGGTTAAATCCTTGTTTCAGAGAAATGCAACTTTATACTGGGTATTGAAGTTGAACCGTTTGGAACTTGCCTACAAACATTACTGAGGAGATTGTTTTGAACTTACTGCTCCACTATTTTCATTTGTTAATCTTACATATGAAAATTATTTTGAAGTTTCCTTTTTAATTTGTTGGTTGCTTTGCTTTACTTTTGCTTTCTATTATATATTGAGTATAAGATAAAATACTGGGCCATTAACTCTTTCGGCGCCAATGTTGCCTGTTGGCAGTGCAGTCCCAGGTCAGATGCCGCCTTTTCAAGGCGGCACCTGACCTGGGACTTCACTGTTTTCTGTATTTTTTTAGCCCAAGCATACAGGTTTTTTAAAAACAAATGTTTTACTACTAGATCTTGATTATTTAGTTTAGAATTGTATTTAATATGAAATTATTATCGCAGAAGACACTTTTAAATTTGGCACCTAAAGAGTTAACCCTTTGCTTTGTAGAACACCATGGCAAACAGAGTACCGGTAATCCCTGATATGACAGCTTTCTGAGGACCTGTCTGTTCAGGGCCTGCTCTGTTTGCTCATGAAAAAGTATAGATTTGATTCTGCATTTCTGCCTTGGTTAAAAAAGACCCTGTTTACCTTTTTCACTATGAATATTCATATAAGAAGTAATAATCTCATGAATATTAATTACATTAATTTGTTGAAATAGCACATAGACACAGGAATGTTTGGTCATAGCAGAATCTGTAGAGTCAGCTATATTATTTTGTTAGCAAACAAAGGCTGATCAGACCCTGATATGACGGCTCCCATATGAGCCATCTGATCTGTGTCTTCTCTGTTTGCAAAGTTGTACAAAGGCATATTTATGGAGTAGTGGGCTATTTATGCCATTATAATTGTTCAGCTAATTGATATTTATACATGTTAAAGTTATTCTGAATAAATAATTATGATGTAAAGGTTTAATATATGAAGAGATTTCATTATAAATAAAAATTTCAGCATTGTCATTACCTTGAGTTGAGCTCCTTGGAATCGATATAATTTCATGTTTATATTTCTTTTTCTTGTTTTTGTTTCTGTTGATTTTTTATGAAAGTGATATAAACAATAAACAATGCTCTAGTAGATGAATATCAACCAAACTCTAAAAGAATAATTTGCTGGTACTTAATATTAGAATTGTTTCATGGTGTATGCTTATGAGTACAAGCACTGTAGGGTTTTGTGGAGAAATGCAGGAAATATACAGTCAAACCCCTCTATACCAAACATTCAATTTAGTATATAAATATCGGTCATAGAGACAGGTGGCAGCTTAATGTAGGTTGAAAGTCATGCAGAAAGCTCCTCTAGGAGATTTCTGCGTGACTTTCACCCTGCATTAAGCAGCCACCTGTCTAAAAGGACCTAAATTCTGATTTGTTAAAATTCTGGTTTAGAGGGGTTTTACTGTATATAGATTTTCTAAATATTTTAAGCTCTGTTGAAACCTTTATTCCATATATACAATTTTTATGCTTTTGCAAACAGCAGACCCAGATCAGATGGCTCCTATGTGAGGGTCTGTTCTGTTTGCTTATGAAATTATATAAATCTGATTCTACATTTTCTATCGTGAACTGAAAATCCTGTATTCTTTTTGTCCCTTGATGAAGGTGGAGGGATATATAGTTTTTGCATTGTCCATGCATCCTGGAGGAGTCAAATCTGAGAATGTTTTTGAGTTTTTCTTTGAAATTTTGTATAAATGTTAAGTATCATAAAGGAATATGGACCTGTTAGTATCACTCATATTGACTTCTGGTCATTTGTGCTTCTGGTGTTCCGGCAGATTTTCGTGAAGCATCTCCTACCCGACTTCTATTCTTTTGTTTGGTACATATGCATTTGTTGTTGATTTTGTTCTTCAGAAATATTTCGATGCTGATATCTATGATTTATATTGTTATTGCAGGATGGGCCCACACAGCCCAGTGTCACACAGATATGGACAAGGCGTGCTGGAAGACACTCGCAGAGAAAACCAGCGACTGTAAGTAACATCCACATTTACTGAATATATCCCAATAAGAAATTATAACTAACAGATAAAGGTGCGTACCCAAATACTAAAATCATCATTTCTTCACCAAAGGAGCTATTCTTGAAAATGTTTAAATTTACTCATCTTATCTGGACCTCTGGCTAACTGCACCGTTCATTCTTCTAGGGTGTGTGTTATGAAAACTCGTTCGACCAAAAAGTATGGTAGGCCCAAATTTATGACAATCACTACTAGTCTTATCACATAGCCAAAATTATCACACATTCTAGCTGGCAACCATATGGCAGAAACTACGGCAAGTTTTAGCATGCGAGGGTCACAGCTTTTAATTGCAATTGTCATATATTAGAACTTGTGATAATTCTAGCTGTGATCTTTTGTTAATGGGATTATGCAACTGAAACATTCATAAGTTCTTAATCCATTCCCTCGTAGGTTATTTTTAGATCCAACCACTTTGAGTAAATCTGCCGAAAAGGAGCATTAACTAGAGAAAAGAAAACTTTTAGAATTTTGTAGTTTGAAACCATTTTGATAAATAGAGCATTATCACAATGATTTCAATAGGTGATTTTTACAGAGGTGTAGAAAGGCGTATTTATGGTGGAAAGGAATAAATGAGACAATCACAACTTTCTGTTGTGACCATTGTATGGTAACCCCTTTTCCTTCATGTAAACACCTTTTCATGCCTTTGCAAACAGAGTAAACCTAGATCAGATGACTCATATGGAAGCAATCTAATCATGGTCTGGTCTGTTTGCTGTATATGAAATTATAATAGATCAAGCTCAACAGTTACTACCAATACCATACAATGCTGTGTAAATACTCCAATGTATGTCATTATAAAACTTAGCTAATAAATATTCACAGTCATTATTTCTGAAATGATTATTCAGCAGGGAAAGGATTAAAACTATAATTTCAGTTGTACAAAGTGAACTGGGTGCTAGGTGGTGTGAGTAATGTTGCACTTTTAATTACTGCTCATAATCAGACTCAATTAAACAGAGTCTGCAATTTTCTCTTTTTTCATCGCTGCTTTTGCTTTCAAATGATATCTTACTTTCTGAATTTTCAATCGTTCCAGCTACAATATTCAATACCAAAATTAATCATTGTTGTCAATTAAGACTTACAAAAATATTAGTTGTAACTCTTTCATTAGATGGGCCCAAGTTCTGTTGGTTATGTGTCAGGATGCGTATCGTGTCAGCTATAGTGTATTTCATATAAGGGCTAAGAAAAGATGTTTGCAGAAATGAAATCAGTAGACAAAGACCTGTCATTATCTATGATCAGGATTTTAACAATTTTTATAATCGAATATGAATACCAGAACTGGAGTTTTTGACCTTGACATAAACTAGAATCAGATCTGTATAATTTCATAAGCAGACAGAGCAGACCCTTCGGGGCCATATTATCTGGGTCTACTCTGTTTTCAAAGGTGTGTAAAAGATGTCTCTATGGAGTAAAAGGCTCAGGTGTGCATATGTCAGGTGATGATTCGAAATCATTTGCAAGTAATTTTTTTGTCATGAGGTAGCTAGTTGTACAAGGATGATTTGAGTTTTGATTGTTATTTACAGAGACAGCATAATATCCCAACAACAAGAGCAGATTAACATGTATGAGCTAGAGCTGAGGCAGATGAGAGAACAGGTAAGGGAGCTTTGATGTGTTACTTAGTACTTTCATTGTGACTTTTCATTTACTTTGAACTTTGAACTTTTATTTCAATAACTGTTTAAGGCCCAGTTTAGTGGGCAACATTAACAAATTCACATACAAATCACACAAGCAATAAATTGTCAGGCGGGAATACAAAATTGTGATTCATTTCTCAGTCAACTTTTCATAATACATGATTGTAACTTCATGAATATTAAATTAATTGGTATAATATCACATTGGCACAGGCATTTTTGGCCGTAGCAGAAACTGTAGAATCATATCTTTATTATATAATAAGCAAACAGAGCAGATCCTGATCCTACAGGTGCCATCTGATCTGGATCTGCTCTATTTGCAAGGGCAAAGAAAGGCTATTTATGGAGTAAATGGTTAACCCTTTCCTCCTTAAATACGCCTTTCTATGCCTCTGTAAAACTAACTTATTGAAACCATTGTGATAAAAAGAGCATTTGCTCCATAGGAGCAAATGCTTTATTTATCACAATGGTTTAAAAACTACACAATTGTAATATCTAAACATTTTCCTTTTCTCTAGTAAATTCTCCTTTTCGGTAGATTTATTCAAAGAGGTTGGGTCTAAAAATAGCCTATGAGGGAAATGGTTAATAATGTATATTGTAATTTTTCTAGATTCATCTAAAGGAGAAGGAGTACGAAGAGGATATTATGAAGATAAAACATCAGATCACTGCTGAACAGAGGTAAATTATTCATCTGTTAGAGTTGGGCCTAGTTGTGATTAACCCTTTACTCAAGATTATTATTCATGTAACAAATAATTTCAGTAAAAAACCCTCTAAAGTGACCACCAGAAATAGTTCCAATTTTGTGCCATAAAGGCAGGTGGTAGTTTAATGCAGGATGAAAGTTATGCAGAAAGCTCCTGCAGGAGCTTTCTGCATTACTTTCTTCCTGCATTAAGTAATCATCTGCTTTTAAAGGCGCATGTTTATTCATTAAGTGGTCACTTTAGAATGGCATTACTGTACATCATAAATATCAATTTTAATAATAGCATATGAACACTTTGATCATGACAGAAAATGTAGAATTGGATCTATATTATTCTACAAACAGAGCAGATCCTGATCAGAGAGTTCTTACAGGAGACAGATCTGTTTGCAAAGGTAAAGGGTTTGGAATCCCTCATCCATGTTATTGACATTTGAAAATTAATGAAGACCCAGATCGGAACACTTATATAGAACCCCTTTTATTGAGATCTGCTTTGTTTGCCAGAAATGTATAGCCTTGTAGAATGAATTTGATAACCTATGCAGGGTGACAGATGAGTTCATTTTGAAATTCAGTAAAGTAAAACCCCACTAAACCGGAATTATAGTGGAGAAAAATTTAGATAGTTTTAGGCAGATGGCTTCTTAATAGAGAGTGAAAATCATGCAGTACACTTCTAGAGGAGCTTTCTGCAGTAAGCTGCCACCTGTCTTCAAGACCAATATTTATACTAAATTTAATGTCGGGTTTAAAGGTTTTTTTTTGTATTGACCCTTTACCAGATATATGTTTTGATTGATATATATTGCACATATATCTGTAGCTTTGTGGAATAATCTTTTATTTCTAGGGTAAATGTACAAGAAAACATTGACCTTATCAAGCTGCAGAGAGAGGTGAAAGACAAATCCACTCAGCTGTTGATGATCCAAGAGAAATACAGCATGCTGGAGGAGGTAAGTCAAAAAAAGATACCCTTATTCTGAAAACCCCCCAAAATATTTTGGTATTGGTAGAAACTATAGAGTTAGATCTGTGATAATTACATAGGCAAATAGCAGACCATGGGTCTGCATCATTCTGTTTGCAAAGGCATTATAAAGTGTTTGTATGAGTGAAAGGATTAACATCCATAGATATGCCTTCTAATGCCTTTTCAAACAGAGAAGACCCTGATCAAAGGGCTCCTGTTAAAGCCGTCTTGTTTAGAGCCTACTCTGTTTGCTTATGAAATAATATAGTTTCTAGGTTTGAAATGGTTAACATATATAATTTCTTCAAATGTAAATTTCAGTTCTAAAGTAGATATTCTTTCCATTTCTTTCCATATATATGATCATCAGAGTGTGATACAGTAAAACCTCTCTATAACGGTCAATAAATTACATCAAGTATTTTGTGTTATATACAGGTGGCTGCTTAAAGCAGGGTAAACGTAAATCAGAACGCTTCTATAGGAGCATTCTGTTTTACGTTCACCTTGCTTTAAGCAGCTACTTGCTCTAAATACCAACTAATTTAGCACAATTTAGTGGCCGTTATAGAGAAGTTTTACTGTATTTATCATACAAAGTTACTATACCTCGCACTTGCCCCAAATCACCCCTGCGCACATGCCTTGAATCTTTTCTTCATATAAACACCTTTTCACACATTTGCAAACAGAGTAGACCCAGATCAGGCGGCTCCTATAGGAGCTGTCTAATCATTGTCTGCTCTATTTGCTAATTGAATTTGATAGATATGTTTCTTTACTTTCCAAAATGGCTACAATGTTCAACCTTTCCATATTTCATTTTAACTATTTTGTCCATAAATATCCAGTAGGTATTGAAATTTGGAATGAATATAGAACAGGAAAAGTTTAAAAAAAATCACCAGCAAGGTCACTGGAAAGCTACTCAAGGGGGATGTTCCAATGAGTGAATTTGTGATTACCTTTCCAAATAGTTTGGATTCAGATGAGACGCTGGTGTCCATATTGTTTGACACCTGTTTTTGAGAAGAAATTGAAAGAAAGTTCACCCTAACACTTAAAGTAGATGATATTGTGTGCAGATGAAAATTATTTGGCGCCAAAAGAGTTAACTGACCAATGCTGTATGTAGTCTAAGTATTAACCAATTTCTCTATAAATACGCCTTTCTATGCCTCTGTAAAAGTCAGGTTTTGAAACCATCATGATACATAGAGCATTTGCTCCTTAGGAGCAAATGCTCTATGTATCACAATGCTTTCAAAAATATAAAATTCTAAAAAATTCCTTTTATCTAGTTAATGCTCCTTTTCGGTAGATTTATTCAAAGATGTTTTATCAAGAAAAAGTCCATGATGGAAAGGGTTAAGTGATTCATGCTATAACGTGCCCCCAAGATATCACCTCCATATTCTTTCTAGAACCTGAGAACAGTGAAGCGCAGCCATGACACACTGCTGATGGAGATGGAGAACGTAAACATACAGTTGAAGGAGGAACAGAATAGGAATTTGACACTTCACAATGAGGTTAAACTTGGCTCAACCAATCAGCACAAAATGGTCCAGGTATGACTGTTTCTTTCTTGTCACTGGGACACAGTCAAGAAATATATATATGACAGACAAATTCTATTTAAGGATGGTGACGGGGAAATTAAATCTACTTTGATAGTTACACCCTTACAAAGAGGTTGGATGTGGTTTGGTTAGTCTGTTGGCTGCTCTTGTTCAGGCTATATCTACGCATCTGATCACCAGATTTCAGCATAACTTTGTAGTGGGCATCATAATGTAGAGATGATATTGTTACAGTTAGATGATATTTTACTGAATTAAGGCTCCTGAATTATTCAACATATTACATACTCGGACAGGTGCTTGTGTGTGGGTATGAATCACATTCAGTGATTATTTTTTGTTTTAACCAGTTGCTTCATAAAGACACCTTTTGATGCCTTTGAAAACAGAGAAGATCCAAATCAGATGGTTCCTATTGTAGTTGTAGGATGAAGGTCTGCTCTGTTTGTTTATGAAATAATGTACATCTAATTCTACAGTTTCTGCAATGGCTAAACATTCTTGTGTTTGTATGCCACATTATATGTTTAGTATTTATGATGTCATTATTTCTTACATGAATATTCATGAAGTAAAGGGTTAATTAATTATTTTATTGTATGTTAACAGATGCAAGAAGAAGTCAATAGCCTGCAGAAGGAAATCGGTGTCCTGAAAGACGCTAATGAAAAGTTTGTGTCAAGGTAAGTACAACATGTAATTCCTTAGCTCTTTATTCATCTAAGAAAAAATAACATCATGAATATTAATTAGATTAATTGTTATAAAAGCACATTGACAAAAGAATATTTAACCTCGCCAGAAACTGTAGAATCATATCTATATTATATCTTAAGCAAACAGAGCAGACCAAGTTCAGAGGGCTCCTACAGGAACCTTCTGATCTGGGTCTACTCTTTTTGCCAAGGCTTAGAAAGGCGTATTAATGGAGTAAAGGGTTAAAAGATATAGTAAAACCCATCTAAAGCAATCTTAAAGTTAGCTTAACCCTTTGCCTGATGGAACATTTAGTTAGAACTGCAGACATCATGAATATCAATTTCCCAGTACCCAGATCAGATGGCTCCTATAGGAGGATAGCCATCTTATCAGGATCAGCTCTGTTTGCTTTGACATGCAAAGTTTACATATAAAATTTGAGCCAATGAATATTCATGCTGTCATTATTTCTTACATGAATATATGTACTGCACAGGGAAAGGGTTAAAGGGTCGGTCTCTTTAGAGGGCTGCTGTTGTAATCCCACTTTAACCTTTCGCTTGCTATTCACATCAATATACCTACCTGTAAATAGTGAAGACCCAGATGAGACAGCTCCTGCAGGAGCTGTGTCATCAGGGTCTGCACTATTTACAAGTTAATTGTGCAACCAGTGCACTCCACAGCAGTGATTGCGCAGCGAAATACCTGTACACAGTGAAGATATGTGTAAATATACAACAGGGCATGGGTAAAGAAGGAGCAATGTATTTAAAAATTCAGCAAGCGAAGGGTTAAAAAATATCAGAATGTCAAGATGATAGAAAGCAGAAAAAATAAATATAATAAAAAACATGAAACAATGCAACTTAATAGTGATATATATTAATCCTTTTCAATAATTAACCTTTTGCATGCTGAATTTTTAAGATGGAATGATCCTTCATTATTTAATGATAGAGTCATTTCAGTAATATAGTCTTAATTTTGTGAGAGGATTTTGAATAACGAACAGTGCAGACCGACACTGTCTACATTACTTGCAAATGCAGTAGCAACATTCATGTCTGAATGTATTCCATCATCCTGAAGTATTAATCGGTCCCATAACTTACACATCATTTACAATCAGAAGAATCAGATCTATACTGTTCTATAAGCAAACAGAGCAGTTCCTGATCAGACAGCTCCTACAGAAGATATCTGATCTGTGTCTACACTGTTTGCAAAGACATTACAATGTGTGTATATGGAGTAATATGTGCATTTAGAATGCTTTTCAGTTCCTACATATCACGGTCAATTTTTTCTATAAAAAAAAAAAGAAAAATTCTTGCATATATGCTTGTTGGTTTTTTTCAGTGCTTTTGATCTTGAGCGAGAGCGAGATTGGAGACAGAGGGAGAATGCTCTGAAAGTGCAGATAGCCCAACTAGAAGCCACACTGAAGGCAGATCTTGGAGAAAAAGGAGGAATACTTGACAAACTTGCCATAGAAAAAGGTACATAGCTTGTGAATGATCAGTATACAGATATTGGTGGAATATGGAACTGAATCAGTTGGTTTTGTGATTTATTTTAAAGATGTTGGAGATAATCTGTTTATGTTGACCCTTTACTTTATGAATATTCATGTCAGAAGTAATGACATCACAAATATTAATTAACTTAATTTCTATATAATGAAAAAAGGGAAACTGGTACTGATGAAAAATGTAGGATCAAGATCCATATGCCATAAGCAAACAGAGCAGAACCTGATCAGATGGCTACTGTAGGAGTTGTCTAATCTGAGTCTACTCTGTTTGCAAAGGTGTTAAAAGGCATTTATATGGAGTAAAGGGTCAACAGATAAACTTATAATTTCATGAATATTCATATAAGAAATAATGATAGTATGACATGTGAAGACCGAAAATTTGAATATGGCAGAAATTAAAATCAGATTTATATTATTCCATAGGCAAAGAGGGCAGACCTAGATCAGGCAGCTCCTACAGGAGTTGTCTGCTCTTGGTCTGCTCTGTTTTCAAAGATGTTTAAAGAAGTATCTATGTTGTAAAGGGTTAATATGATGATTATGCTAAATAATAGATAGGTATGGATATAAAAGAGAATATATAAAATAGGTATGGATAAAAAGAATATATAAAATAGGTATGGATAAAGAGTAAAAAGGTATAGATAAAGAGAATATATGAAATAGGTATGGATGAAGAGAATATATAAAATAGGTATGGATAAAGAGAATATATAAAATAGATATGGATAAAGAGTAAAAAGGTATAGATAAAGAGAATATATGAAATAGGTATGGATGAAGAGAATATATAAAATAGGTATGGGTATATTCATGTGTTAAAGAAATAATGAAATCATAAATGTTAAATAGATTAATTGTTATAATACCACATGGACACAGAAATGTTTAGTCATTTCAGAAACTGTAGAATTATACCTTTATTATATCATAAGCAAACAGAGCAGACCCTGATCAGATGACTCCTACAGGGGCCATCTGATCTGGGTCTACTCTGTTTGCAAAGGCGTATTTATGGAGAAAAGGGTTAAGAATGTATTGGTGTGTTTCAGACCAGTTTGACCGGCTGCAGGCGGAACACAGGGAGATGCAGATTAACCACTACCAGCTGCGGGAAAAGTATGATGATCTTGTGGAAAAGATGAAGTTCTTTACCAAGGTAAATAGTTTGTTTTAACCCTTTGAATGTGGGAACGAAGTATGGTGACAATGGCAAACAGTGTAGACCCAGATCAGAGGGCTCCCAGAGGAGCCCTCTGATCTGGGTCTACTCTGTTTGCAAATGCATGAAAATGTGTTTATATGAGGGAAAGGGTTAATTCTTTTCTTTTATGAAAATTTGTCAGAGGATTAACCCTTTTCCTTATGAATATTCAAGTAAAAAGTAATGACATCATGAATATTATTTAGTTGAAATTTCATAATGATATTTGAACAGTTATTTTTGGCAGAAACTAGAATCAGATCAATGTAATTCCATAAGCAAACAGAACATACCTTGATCAGACAGCTCCTACGGGGACCATCTGATCTGGGTCTACTCTTTTTGCAAAGGCATTAAAAGGCATATCTATGGAGTAATGGGATCAACTTCTGATGAATTTTTCAAATTACCCTTAAGCTAAATTTGTTACATTTTTAATGCAAAAATATTTTACTAAGAACAGTGATTTAATCCATAATGTAGTCATCAAAAGGTGACTTTTACAGAGGAGTCAGAAGGCATCAATATGAGGGAATGGGTTAAGTGACATTGAATACTTGCTGCAAGTATATATGTCTTTGTCTTCACTTGTTTCTCTAGTTTCACCATTCATATTTTATCTTAGGAGAGTGCGGTAGACTTTACAGAGATAGAGGAGGCCTTGGTGCTGGTTAAACAGAAGAAACAAAAGCTGGCTGCCCAGCCGGAGTTCCTACAGAAGGTCGACGAGGAACTAGACAAAGGTTAGTATAGCAGATAAACTTGTTGTATAATCCTTTACTCTGTGAATATTCATTTAAGAAATAATATCATGAGTATCAATTAGATGAGTTTTAGCTTGGCAGTTTCGAAGCTATTGTGATCATTAGGTCATAGGCGTAGTTGTAGTTGTAGTCGTCATCAGCTTGCAAAAACTTTAATGTAGTTCATTACTCGAACATTTTAAGAGGTATCAACATGAAACTTCATAGGTGGGTAGATCTAATTGAGGAAAAGGTCCATACATAAGAACCATAACTCTTTGATTTTAAAATTTTGGAGTTATGGCCCGTTATTCTTTTTCAAAAAGTTTTAATTTAGCTGGACAAGCACCAAATCAGACAAACGTTGACCCACAAACGTTGAAACTGTAGAACATGATCAATACCATTTCATAAGCAAACACAGCAGACCCTGACCAGATAACTCCTACAGGAGAAAGGAACCTTCTGATCCAAGTCTATTCTATTTGTAAAGACGTTAAAAGCATATCTATGTGGTAAAGGGTTAATACACAACATGAAAGAGGATTTATATGCATGCTCCCATTCCTTTCTCTTCAAAGAACTGTAGAGTAGCATGGAATGGCATGTCAGTTGCAATACTCAGGTTTACAGGTCATGGTCAGTGTTGGAGGTCAGAGTCCAACTTGAGCAACAGCTCTTGATTGCAATAAGTTTAAATATTTTAGTCAGCTGACACATCAGTCCAGAGGGGATGGCATGTTACATGATATCTCATCTGGATCCAGCTGCTAATCATGTAACCATTAGCAGAATACTGATCAGAAACATATTAGTAGATATTTGCATGTACAGTATGAAATGTTTAAAGCCCTTGGTTGTTTGTACGTTCAGATGCCCAGCGTAGGTTGTTGGACCTACAGGCAGAGTATGCAGAGACCGTGCACGAGCTAGAGAAGACAAGGAACATGCTGGTGGTACAACACAAGATCAACAAGGACTACCAACAGGAGGTGAGCATCTCTAAACATGACTAATGCCAGGAGAAACAGGACAGTCAGGCTTTACATTGCTATGCTATGATTCTTAATTCTTTACTTGCATATTTACTCATTTGCAGAATAGACTCATATCAGACAGCTCCAGTAGGAACTGAAGTCTGCTCTGTTTTGCTTATGGAAGAATTATCTGATTCTATAAACATTCCTGTGTTCAAAAATTCAGCAAATTCATATTTATTAACCCTTTCCTCATAGGCTATTTTTAGATACAACCTTTTTTAATAAATCTACCGAAAAGGAGCATAACTAGAGAAAAGGAAAATTTTAGAATTTTGTAGTTTGAAACCATTGTGATAAATAGAGCATTTGCTCCTACAGGAGCAAATGCTCTATTTATCACAATGGTTTCATAAAGTGACTTTTACAGAGGCGTAGACAGGCGTATTTATGGAGGAAAGGGTTAATGAATTATTGTTAAAATGGATATCATTATAAAATGTATTTTGGTTATAACAATTATATCAGGGTATAAACTTTTTGCAGTGGCAGAGGACAAAATAGCTTTATAACATAGTCCAAGTTGTTACTATCTTGTCTTTGTAGTTTTAAAAAAACCCATGAAATATGACTGACATACAAGTTATTATTTTGTAGGTTTCCTTGGCAACAGGCAAGCTAGATGAGCAGAGGAAGGAGTATGAGATGAAACTGGACGAGTATGCTAGAATGTTGGACATCAGGCAGGCTAGAATCAAGGTAACCACTGATCAGATACCATTCACTTCATTGTTGTAAAGTTAGTTGGCAGTGTGAGAAAAAAAGGTGGTAAATTGGGAAGGTTAACACTACCTGATAGAGATACCTTTTGACAGATTTGTTAACAGAGAGTTCCTACAGGAGTGATTAGATCTGGGTCTGTTCTGTTTGCGTTTTACATGATATAGATCTGATTCTACAGTTTTTGTCAAAAGGTTATATTAAAATACCATTGTGAAAGTAAGGCTAATAAACATTCATGTGATATTTACTTCTTACATGAATATTAATTAGGTAAAGTGTTAAAGAAACGGAAATTAGAATACTTCTAACCAATCAGGCTATCACAGTGATACTATTAAATGTGAATGAAGTCAATCGCAGCTGATTTTTCAAAATGTCAAAAACGTATCATTTGTCAGTAAGGAATTGTTTTGTCGGTTGTTAACCGCTTCTAATTCAGACTTTTTCCCATTTCTTTTCATGATGTAATCACAAGTATCAAACAGTTTTGATCCCGATGAGATTTTGCTTTGTGTCTCATCTGGATCCAAACTATTTACAAAAGTAAATACAATTTCACCCAAATCATGCTGATGTTACTAAAACTATTTTGTTATCGTTTTACCCTTTCCTTCATATATATGCTTTTTCACACCTTTTCAAACAGAGTAGACCCAGATCAGACAGCTCCTATAGGAGCTGTCTGATCAGGGTCTGCTCTGTTTGCGTATGAAGTTATTGTAGATCTGACTCTTCTGTTTCTACCAATACCAAAACACATCCCGTGTACATATGCCATTATAAAAAATATGCTAATAAATATGCTTGATGTCATTTATTTCTGACATGAATATTCAACAGGGTAAGGGTTAATAGTGACTAAATGATATTTTTGTACTTTATTGTGACTGACAATAGTTTTTCATCCATTCCAGAAACTTGAGGCTCAGCTTAGAGACGTGGCTTATGGGACGAGACAGTTCAAGATACAGCCACCACTGGATGAACCAGTAAGGCCATTTATTTGTATCTTTCTCCTAACCTTATGGAAAATAAAATATAGTTATTGTAATCCTTCCCATCATATAAACGCCTTTTCATGCCTTTGCAAACAGAGTAGACCCCAGATCAGATGGCTCCTATAGATCTGATCCTATAGTTTTTGTCTTAGCCAACAATTGTCGTTTAAAAAGTTCACCTTATAAAATTTAATTTAATGAATTATTCATGAAGTGATAATTCATATATAAATGTTCATGTGGAAAAGGGTTATCTCCATTTATGAAATCTAGGTAAAATATTTTAATCACTTCTCCAAGTCAAATCTAATGATTACCAGCAAGCACGCTAGGGTTTGGTTGAGAAATATATGTATAGCAGTGCAGATAGGATGTGTATTGATCTATCAAAATATTTTTTATGCCCCTTAGATCAGATCTGGGGGGGCATATTGTTTTTGCCCTGTCTGTCTGTTTGTTTGTCAGCAACATTAACATTGGTCATAACTTTTGAGCCAGTACAGATAGAGACTTGATATTTGGCATGCATATGTATCTCATAAAGCCGCACATGTCAAGGTCATCCTTCAAGGTCAGAGGTCAAATATATGGGTCAAACCACCAACTTTAATATTGGCCATAACTTTTGGACCAGTAGAGATAGAGACTTAATATTTGGCATGCTTGTGTATCTCATGAGGCTTCACATTTTGAGGGGTGACATGTCAAGGTCAAGGTCATCCTTCAGGGTCAAAGGTCAAATTGTCTGTTTCTTTGTCTGTAACTTTAACGCAACCTTAACATTGGTCTTAACTTTTGAGCCAGTACAGATAGAGAATTGATATTTGGCATGCATATGTATCTCATAAAGCCGCACATTTTGAGGGGTGACATGTCAAGGTCATCCTGCAAGATCAGAGGTCAAATATATGAAGGGGCATAGTGTTTTACAAACACATCTTGTTTCTTATTCAAATCCTATGTTGTTGCTACGCATTAGAATCACCCTAAAGAGATCATTCAAATGGGTAGCAGCAAGGCAGGATATCAAAACTAATTTCATTGGATTTCTTAACCCTTTAAATTAACCCATTAGGCTATATTTAGAACCAACCTCTTCGGATAAATCTGCTGAAAAGGAGCGTTTACAAGAGAAAAAAAAAAAAAATTGTAGTTATGAAACCATTGTGATAAATAGAGCATTTGCTCCAAAGTAGCTTTTACAGAGGCGTCAATATGAGGAAATGGGTTAAATACCGGTTATCTACCACACTGCATTCAAATTTAGGTTTTAAAGAGCTATTGGGAAAAAATAGTGTATTAAAACCATTTTCTAATTGCCAGGATGAAGACATGGTTCAGTTTGATGAGACGATTCACCTTGAGCGTGGCCAGAACCTATTTGAGATCCATGTGACTCGGGTGACACTGTCGGCCGATGCCGTCAGACTGCTGGGTGATGAGGAACCGTCACTGTTCTGTACTTGGGAGTTCTTTGAATATGAGATTCAGAGTACACCTGTACTCAGGGGTGCTAGGTAAGTGTAAATAAAAGAAGTGTCCCTGAACGATGCCAAAGTACTTTTTGATGTATTATGCAAACAGAGAAAATCCTGATCAGATGGCTCCTACAGGAGCCATCTGATCTGGATCTGTTCTATTTGCAAAGGCATCAAAAAAGCTTCTATGAGGTGAAGGGTTATATCTTTGCATGTTGCTAGTTAATTCAGTAACTATGCAAAGTGCTCAGGTCAAGATTGAATACCCTAATAACTTGGCAGTTCATCAGGATCTAATCTAACTCACTGTCTTATAATGGTGTTCTGAGAGAGATAAAGATGAGAAAATAAATTGTGTTTGAGAATTTATAACAGACAACATTTATTTATGCAAACTTTTATAGCTTGTCTGTTTTTCTAAGAAAAAAATTACGAGCTATTTTCGTAACTCCCAGGTCTGCGTTGTTGTTGTTAACTGTTACTTCTTTACTATTCATGCAAACTTCACACACTTGTTCACATTCACATTCACCATCACATTGACTGCAATCTCACCTAGGGCTATAACTCTGTAGTGCTTTTTTTCAAAATTATGCCCCTTTATGGTCTTAGGAAATGTATTGCAGATGAGTGTTGGCACCCGCATGTGGTGCTCTTTTTTTTTCACCACAGTTTAAGAATGTCAGTATAACATCTTTCATTGTTTTTTTTTTCCAGGCCAGACTTTGACTTTACCTCACAATACATAGTCAAAGTGGATGACTTCTTCCTGCACTACTTACAAAAGGTAAAATACCTTTACCTGATATACTGTATATATGTCTTTCCATCTGATATCAAGGAGAATAGACCTTCCTTGAGGAGCTGTCTGTTCTGTTTTCTTATGGAATTATTCAGATCTGGTTCTAATGTATTGTATTTTTTTAATCCTTTACTTTACATATTTACGCATTTGTAAATGGAGTAGATCACAACAGACAGCTTGCATAAAAACTGTCTGATCAGGATTTGCTTATGGAATGATACTGATCTGATTCAACAGTTTCTGCTTAACCCTTTTCTCCATAGGCTATTTTTAGACCCAACTTCTTTGAATGAATCTACCCAAAAGGAGCATTTACTAGGGAAAAGGAATTTTTTTAGAATTTTGTAGTTTGAAACCATTGTGATAAAAAGAGCATTTGCTCCTATAGGAGCAAATGCTCTATTTATTACAATGGTTTCAAGAAGTGGTTATTACAGAGGTGTAGAAAAGCGTATTTATGGAGGAAAGGGTTAAAGCAAATGATCCTGTGTTCATAAACCATTATTACTGTTCAGTTAAACCCTTTGCCTGTTCAGTATTCATGTAAGAAATAATGACAACATGAATATTTTAGCTCAATTATTATAGTGTAAACATTTCGAGGGAGTTTTGTGCTTTGACTAAAAGTGTAAAATCAGATCTACATCATGTCAAAAGCTAACAGAGCAGACCCTGATCAGATGGCTCCTATTGGAGCCATCTGATCTGGTTCTACTCTGTTTGCAAATGCGTGAAAAGGCATTAATAAATATTAAAGCAGTCGTTCTTTCTTATATTTATATATTCATGATATAAATGGTTAACTTTGCACACTAACAGCAAATTGTGATAATCTATGTAAACAGTTTTGATCCAGATAATTTGGCATCACATTAGGATCCAAACTGTTTGACACGCTGATTGCATTTGTTGAAGAGAAAAAATACACTTCCAGAATATCAGGTGATGAAACGTTTTGCATATGGCAGTTACTTACTATGCAATGAATAACAGTGAATTTGTTTGTGAATTTTTCAGGAATCCTGTACGCTGGAGTTACATCAATCTTTTGGTCAGGATTTCAGCACAATAGCAGCATGTCAGCTTACATTTAAGGAAATATTTGATAAGACCCATGGCAGGATTCATGGCACGGCCTCACTGACCAGTGTGATGGGTAACAGTACTGGTGTAGGGTTTGGCAGCATTGAGTACTGGGTCCGACTGAGAGTGCCTATGGATCAAGCTCTTAGACTGTACAAGGTAGGCATTATTAGAGGGTTAATACACGTTTTTTCGGGCAATAACATCTGCAGTGTCCCGAGGGACTGTTGTTAGCCTGAGCCCAAAGGGCGAGGGTAACAACATTCCCGAGGGACACTGCAGATGTTATTGCCCGAAAATAAACGTGTATTAATGCTATTCTTGCATAAAACCCATTTTCTGCTTTCCTGCATCAATTTAATTCTTCCAAATACAAGCAAAACTATACACTTCTTTAACACTTTGTTCGATTTATGCTGTTTCCGGGCCACTGTTTTCTTTCTGATTTCATGATTGTATCAAATACCGTTTACATGAAATTTCATTCAATATGTATATAACTAAACACAGTTCATTGTCGGTGCCCCTGGAATTTAAACCTTTCCTTCATATAAATACCATTTCACGCATTTGCATAAAGAGTAAACCAAGATCAGATGGCTCCTGTAGGAGACGTCTGATCAGGGTCTGCTCTGTTTCCTACTAGAATTTGGTAGAATTTGAGAAATAATAACATCATGAATATTTATTAGCAGACTTTCTTATAATGATTTATGAACACATTTTTTAGGAGAGAACTAAAGCCCTTGGCTACATGAGCACCAACATACGAGCAGCTGACCAGGCCCTGCAAGCGTTGGATGAGACAGCTGCCAAACGCCCACCAGACAACGTCAATGAATTACACATCAAACTGATACGATGCTCTGGTATCAAACCAAGAAGAGATCGTAAGTGATCAGAATTTCTAGAAATTTGAAAATAGGCTGCACAACGGTGTGTCAATATACTTATTATAATTTTATAAAGAAAAATAATAGATATGCATATAATTCCTTCTCTGTCTTATAAAATATTATTTTGAATATTTGTTATGAATATTTTAACCCTTACTCCATGAATATTCATGTAAGAAGTAATGACATTATGCATATTAATTAGCTGTATTTTTAAGATACACATAAACACACAGATATTTAATCAAGACAGAAAGTGTAGAATCAGATCTATATTATATGATATTATAAGCAACTAAAGCAGACCCTGATCAGACAGCTCCCACTCTGTTTGCAAAGGCATAGAAAAGCGTCTTTATGGAGTAAAGGGTTAATTTAAACTGGAATGAAAGTTTGTTGCTTTCTTGTGCCCCAAAATGCCTGTATCAATTTTTCTTGATTCATATTTTGTCATCTTTTAGTTTTGTGTATCTGTTAACCCTTTATCACACATAGTGTGACCTGACTGGTGTTTGAACATAGATTGGACCCAGATGAGATGCCGAGGTACTCAACATCTCATCAGAATCCAAGCTGTTTGACACTGGCTCAGTAGATTCTCAAAAGTTTGAATGAATTAACCTTTAGCCTGCTGAGCAAATTATTTTTACAGAATTTTTCACCTACTGCATTTCCAAATTTCAAGACATATTCAATTTGTCTACCAATATGCAATCAGGATGTCAAACAGTTTGGATCCTGGTGAGACGCCGAGTTACTCGGCGTCTCATCTGAATCCAAACTGTTTGCATAGGCATTCACTCATCCGCCCATAGCAGGCTAAAGGTTAAAATAGACCAAAGTTTGAATGGATTTCATTTTTAGCATGATAATGTACAGTTGACTATAAATGCAACAGCCTTGTGATATAGTATTTGTCACTTACAGATGTGCAGCCCTCACCATTCTGTGTGTACCAGTTCTTTGATATAGTATTTGTCACTTACAGATGTGCAGCCCTCACCATACTGTGTGTACCAGTTCTTTGATATAGTATTTGTCACTTACAGATGTGCAGCTCTCACCATACTGTGTGTACCAGTTCTTTGATATAGTATTTGTCACTTACAGATGTGCAGCCCTCACCATACTGTGTGTACCAGTTCTTTGACTTCAATGACCATGACTCTGTCATCATAAACAGCTCCAACAACCCGGAGTTTAATGACCACAAGACCTACCCGGTGCCCATGACAGCTGATCTTGACAAGTATCTCAAGACCATGGTGAGTACAAATAGTTACACACAACTTAAAACTGCTCAAATTTGTAGATAGGAAGTGTATTTATATTTAAAATTTAAATTAAATTATTGATTCTTTATGATTTCATAAGTAAACAAAACTGACCTTGATCAGGCAGCTCCTTCAGGATCCATGTGATCTGGGTCTACTCTGTTTGCAAAGTCATATAAATGTGTATATGTGGAATAAATGATTAACATCTTATGCAATAGTTTCTCTTCCTTTCAATGTAATGTTGACACTACATATTTTCAGAGATATGTTTTTTCATAATTGTTTGCCTTTTCTACCTCCATTCTGAAGATCTTGTGTTCCTTTTCTCTTCCTCCAGCCACTGAAGGTCTTTGTGTTTGATGACACTGACCCAGAACAGACGTCCTACCTGGGTATTGCAGATGTTCCCATGATTCCTCTTGCCCATGATAAGGGTGTTCAGGGTATCTTTGAACTGAAGTCTGCAGATGGTCGCATCAACGGCTGCATCGAGGTTGAACTGAGATGGCAATTTACATACATTCCTCCCTCATCTATAAAACATGAGAAGATGCATGAAGAGGTAGGTGATGCTGTTTTTATGGTCTAACATTTATAAACTCATCTATGCTACCTGGAGTCCCTTAACCCTTTACTCCATAGATAAGTCTTTTTAATAACCCTTTACTCCATAGATATTCATGTAAGAATTAATGACATCATGACTATTAATTGTTATAATAGTAAATGGACACAGAAAGTTTTGGCCCATGCAGAAACTGTAGAATCAGATCTATATTATATCGTAAGCAAACAGCAGATCCTGATCAGACGGCTCATACAGGAGCCGTCTGATCTGGGTCTACTCTGTTTGCAAATGCATAGAAAGACTTACTTATGGAGTAAAGCATTAAGACTTTCTCAAACAAAATGGACTCAGATCAAATGAATCCTGTAGGATCAATCTGATCTTGATTTGCTGTGTTTGATTATGGAATTAAATAGATCTGATTCTACAGTTTTTACCGAGGCCAAATTTTTCTTGTTCATATGCCGTTATAAATATTAATCTGATTAAATTCCTACAATAATTTCTTCATGAACATTCATGGTGAAAATAGTTAAAAAGATCTACTTTATTTGCTTCACAAATTTATTTTCCAAAGGTCATATCATCAAAAGGATTCTTTGCAGAATTAAAAATTCTAGCCCTTCAAATGAAAATTAGACAATTTAAATATGAAATATCAGAATGAAAATTCAAAATACATATGTAGACAAATTTACGTAGGGAATTATTTCTTTACTGATAAATAGATATGCCTTTCTACACCCTTTGCAAACTGGGTAGATCCAGATCAGATGACTTCTGTAGGAGCTGTCTGTTCAGGGTCTGCTGTGTTTGCCTATGGAATAGTATATATCTGATTCTACAGTTACTGTTGTGGCAAAATTTTCATTGTGTTAGTACAGTAAAACCTCTCTATAACGGCCACTAAATTGTGTTATTTAAATGGTATTTAGGGCAGGTGGTTGCCTAAAGCAAGGTGAAAGTAAAACAGAATGCTCCTATAGAAGCGTTCTGTTTTACTTTCACCTTGCTTTAAGCAGCCACCTGCCTTTAACACAAAATACTTGATGTAATTTAGTGGCCATTATAGAGAGGTTTTACTGTATGCCATTAAAAAAATTATGAAATTAATATTCAAGGTGTCATCATTTCTTACACGAATATTCATTGGGGTTTCATTGGACATCATCATGTAGCATCTCTCGCCTGACTTATGTTCTTTTTTTAAATGGGTTAAAGTTAAAAATGAAATTGCCTTTTCCTGTGGGAGCAGTCTGATCAATGTCTGCTCTGCTTTCTGATAGAAATATGTAAGCCTGAGTTTCTTTTATATGGCCAAAACTTCATGAGTTCATATATCATTACACAAATTCAGTTCATATATCATTTAATACACAAATTCAGTTCATATGTCATTACACAAATTCAGCAAATTGATATTCATGGTATCATTATTTCTTACATGAATATTCATGGAGTAAAGGGTTTAACCCGTTCCTTCATAAATACGCCTTTCTACGCCTCTGTAAAAATCACCTAATGAAACCACTGTGATAAATAGAGTATTTGCTCCTATAGGAGCAAATGCTCTATTTATCACAATAGTTTCAAACTACAAAATCTGAAATTTTCCTTTTCTCTAGTTAATGCTCCTTTTCGGTAGATTTATTCAAAGAGATTGGATCTAAAGATAGCCTATGGAGGATTGGGTTAAACAGGTTTTACTGTATTTGGTAATATATTCTTATTGCTTTGTCTTTCCAGCAGATGGAAGCAGCTCCCATTGAGCCACCTCAGAAATTAGTTGCCTTTGAGGAGCCACCTCCACAGCCAGCCGGGCGACAGAGAATAGCAGCGAAGTTCCCGGGACCCTCTGCCACCTCTACACCAATGCCCCGTCCTCGGGAGGAACCCACAGCAGAAAGAGAGAAGATCAGAGCCCATGGCACAGCACCTCAGCCATCCAGAGTAAAAACATGTTTTATTTAACCCAATACTTGATAATTCCTCCTTTTTATGCTTGTATAACCTGTCAGAGTAGACCCAGGCCTGCCCTGTTTACTTATACATGTATTTACGGATCTGATTTTCTAATGTTTGCCATGACGATAATCTTTAATGTCCTTATTATATATTTTGATAGAAGAATTAAATTAATTTGCATAATGAAAGGGGTCTTGCATGAATATTCATCAAATAAAGGTTTAAAATTGTGACCATAAGATTAAGGTGTTTACAATTTATGTGAAATACATTATACATGGCATTGTATTTGATTGCATTCTGCTATACAATAAAACCTCTCTATAACGGCCACTAAACTGTGTTAATTAGTTGATATTTAGGGCAGGTGGCTGCTTAAAGCAAGGTGAAAGTAAAACAACGCTCCTATTGGAGCGTTTTGTTTTACTTTCACCTTGCTTAAAGCAGTCACCTGCCTTTAACACAAAATACTTGATGTAATTTAATGGCCGTTATAGAGAGGTTTTACTGTATTTGAATACATTATATTACAATTTTCTGCATGAAAAATGGCAAATGCCTCTGATACCACCAAAATTGTAAAAACATGATCCTTGCATTGTGTATCAGACATCTGTTTGTCAATCCATGTTGTACCTGAAATTTCGTGAAAATATAAATTATATATGTCATGGACAGAGAGCTCAAACTACAGAAGTTAATTTGTAAAGATATTCTTTTTTTTTCCCAAACATACCCAGTATCATTTCATACTTTATACTCTTGTGTATTTTCTAGCGACAGTTAATAGAGTCTCCAACAAGCGAGGGTGAAGAGCCACGTGAGGAGGTGACAGCTGCAGTATCGCAGGCTGTGTCCAGCATCATGCCAGCGGGTATGGAGACTATGTCATCATTCAATGACACAACACCAGGTAAGGATAGTGTTTTGTATTGTTAACCCTTTCCTCCATAAATACGCCTTTCTATGCCTCTGTAATAGTCACTTCTTGAAACCATTGTGATAAATGGAGCATTTGCCTCATTGGAGCAAATGCTCTATTTATCACAATGGTTTCTATACTACACAATTATAACACTTTCCTTTTCTCTAGTAAATGCTCCTTTTTGGTAGATTCATTCAGAGAGATTGGGTATAAAAATAGCCTATGGAGGAATGGATTAATCTGGACCAATTAGTTTGCTTAGTTTTATTGATTGGTTTTGAAAGTTTCCTTGTTCACAGCTTGCTGTTCCATTGTTTATAGATAATGTTATTTTAAAAACTGGATAGAACTGTATAGTTTATTTTAGGATTTTTTTTGCTCTTTACAAAAGCCTAATAGCTGCTGTAAGACAAATCTTTATTTCTAGATACTGGCCTCTTTCTAAGGAGAAGTTATTAGTCATTGGTTGAGATTTTTAACCCTTCGCTTGCTGTTCATGTCAATATACCTGCCTGTAAATAGCGAAGACCCAGATGAGACAGCTCCTGCAGGAGCTGTCTCATCAGGGTCTGCACTATTTACAAGTTGATTGTGAAACCAATGCGCTCCACAGCAGTGATTGCACAGCGACATGCTTGTACACAGTGAAGGTATATGTAATTATACAACAAGGCATGGGTAAAGAAGGAGAAATGTGTTTTAAAATTCAGCAAGAGAAGGGTTAAATCATATTTGGTGTGTTGGTGGGTTATTATTAACTCTTTGCACGCTAAGTAATTATACCCCACGTAACGCATTTGCTCGGGGTATATAGGTTTTAGCCCGTCAAATTTGGTCAAAGTGTTAAACAGTTTGGATTTTGGCGAGACACCGCATTTTGCGGCCTGTCATCTGGATCCAAACTGTTTGCATAAGTAATCATGTTTTTTGCTGCTAGTTGGCAAATAGTTAAGAGATGTCTAGAAAAAGATTCTTTGGTGTCTGGGCCTCATTTTATTGCCACTAAACATTGTTCAGTTGCCGTTATACGGCACTCAGAAAAGTTATATGTGAATTTCATTTTTTGCAGTAGACACTTCAGTGAAATAGCTGCGTAGTTGCCAGGTTTTAACCCTTTCCCTCATGAATATTTATGTAAGAAATCATGACATAATTTGTTATAGTATCTGCTGAATTTTTGATACTGTATAGATACAGGATATTTGGGTCATGGTAGAAACTGTAGAATCTGATCTATGTAATTCCATAAGCAAACAGAGTAGACCATAATCAGACGGCTCCTAAAGGAGCCGTCTAATTTGGGTCTACTCTGTTCGCAGTGGTGTGAAAAGGAAAGGTATTTCTATCAGGGAAAGGGTTTAGCTAGATTTTGTTTTATTATTTGGTTTGTTACGTTTAATTATGCCTTTTACGAATGCATCTAACATAGGTGTTTGGGAAGTCATCCTCCTTATTTTGTTGTTATTGACTTGCTAGGCTCTGACAGATCAGAAGAGGTTAGCGAGGCTAGACCATCACCCTCAGTTATAGATGAAGGTATGCCAACTATGTATCACTTAACCCTTTACTTCCTGAATATGCTTGTAAGAAATAAATGACATCATGAATGTCGATCAGATGAATTTTTATATTAGTATATGAAGACCGGCATTTTTAACCGTAGTAGAAACGATACTATCAAATCTATATTATTTCATAAGCAAACAAAGTAGACCCTGATAAGACAGCTCCAGTAGAGCAATCTGATCTCAATCTATTCATTTTTCAAAGATGTCAAATGGCATATTTATGGAATAAAGGGTGGAAATGTTTTCTAATTTTTAACCTTTTAAATGTTGGGAACCAGTCAACACAAATATTCAAAGATGACTTAGATATAAGTGCCCCTGTAGGAACCTTTGCATATGTCATTCCATATTTTTTCCTGAAAGTAGAAGTCTTGTTCATAATCAAAGGGTGAAACTGTCATGCATGATCATACTTAGAAAACCCATTGTTAAGAAAGGTTAACCCTTAATTGTGACTTGGATTCAGATTTTATACTAAACAATCCTGATTTGAAACATATAAGAAAAGGTACTTTGGGGTTTTGATGAACAGTGCAGACTCAGATGCATGTGCAATGTCTCATAACCCTTTACTTAATGAATATTAATGTGAGCGATGATTACTTTATAAATATTAATTAGTTTAATTTTTTATAAATGTGTTTGAACTTGAAAGATCTTGGACATGACACAAGAATCAGATCTGTATTCCATATTTAGCAAATTTAACAGACAATGATTAAACAGCTCCTATTGGAGCTGTCTGATCTGGTTCTGCTCTGATGTAAATATGTATCCTTATAAAGTAAAACATTTTGACTACAGACTTGTTTCGCCAGTTTCAACTTCCATTTTTGAGTCACTGTGCATCTCACGTGGGTCCAAACTGCTTGCAATGGATATCACAAATTCATCCATGGCAGTCAAATCAGATACAAGTTCAGAGGGCTAGATAAGATGCGTGAATTAAAACATTTTCAAAAATAACTTCTTTATTTCTCCACCAAACCCTATGTTGTGACCACTCTTTAGAATCGTCTCGAAGAGATGATTCTAAAGAGTGGTCACAACATATGGTTTGGTGGAGAAAAGACGATTTTAGTATTTGAGTACGCACCTTTATCTGTTGCTCTGCATGTCTAAATTATTCAGTAAAGTTTGGATATGGAATGCTGTGATGCTGTTGAGTATCAAACAGTATAGATTCTGATAAGATTTTGCAGCTGGCCTGGGTTTATACTGTTTAAGCCTTGACAGTACTTTTCCTTGTGAAAATGCGCAAAAACAAATCAGCCTATTTTATCCTAATTATTTGGGCCAGAGAAATTTATGCAATAGGTTCAAACAATGATCAAATTGATCCTGGAAGAGCAGTTTGATTAGGATCTACTCTAGTTGCTAATCCAGTAGTAAAAGTCATTTTTATGCCCCCCAATGGCCGGCATATAGTAATCGCACTGTCTGTCCTTCAGTCCGTCCGTCCCAAATTTCGTGTCCCTTCTGTAACTTTTTTATCTGTGAATGGATTTCAAAATAACCTGGCACAAATGTTCACCACACAAAGACGATGTGTCGTATTCAACTCCCTGGTCCATGGGTAAAAGGTCAAGGTCATACTTCAGGGTCAAAGGTCAGGGCATAAGTGTTTCACAAACACACTCAATCATAAACTATTGTTATAAATAGAGCACTTGCCCTGTAGGAGCAAATGCTCTATTTATCGTTATGGTTTTAAAACTACATAATTCTAAAAAAAAGTCCTTTTTTCTAGTAAATGCTCCTTTTCAGTAGATTTATTAATAAAGATTATGTCTAAAAATAGTCTATGAGGGAATGGGTTAATGTGTTAATATTTAGCCTGCAAAGCAAATTATTTTTACAGAATTTTTCACCTTCTACATTTTCAAAATTCAAGCTACATGTGTAATCAATTTGTCTACCAAAATACAATCAGGGTGTCAAACAGTTTGGATCCTGATGAGAGTTACTTGGCGTCTCATCTGGGTCCAAACTGTTTGCATAGGTATTAACTCATCTGCCCATAGCAGGCTAAAGGTTAAACATGACAGATCAGTGGTTTAGTAGACTTTTTTTCAGCATACATGTAATAGGGGCTACTTTTTATGGGCATTGTGGTACATTGTCTTGTTGTGTTTGATTTAACCCTTTCCTTCATATAATTGCTTTTTCATGCCTTTACAAACAGAGTAGACCCTGATCAGACAGCTCCTATAGGAGCTGTCTGATCAGAGTCTACTCTGTTTGCTTATGGAATTAAATAGATCTGAACCTACAGTTTTTGCCAAGCCAAAACTTCATTTGAAAATTAAGTTAATGAATATTCATGAAGTGAGCAATTCAGGCAAAAATATTTGTTCGGGAAGGGGTTAATTTACTTATCAACAGTGTGTACTTGTCATAAATTTACATGTTTGTAATTGGTTTGTGTTTAGTAACCTTTTACCTGATGTAAATACATGTCAGAAATAATGGCATTATGGATACATGTATTTATTAGCTTTTATAATGATATATAAACTTAGGATTGTTTGGCAAGTCAGAAACAATAAAATCAAATCTATGTAATTCCATATAAAGCAAGCAGAGTAGACCCAGATCAGACGGCTTCTACAGGAGTTGTCTAATTGGGCTCTGCTCTGTTTGCAACAGCATGCTGAGGTGTTTGTATGAGGTAAAACGTTAACTGTATTTAGCCTAGTAGCTAATCAAGTTGTATTGTATTTGGCCTTGTTGCTTTAGCGCCGGAAAGTCCAGGATACGAAGTAGAGGAAGAAATCCAGGAAGAAGTTGTGTCAGATCGCAGCTCTGCTCGCAGCAGTAGAGCGAGTAGTCGCGCTAGTAGTCGTGCGAGTAGTCGTAGAGGTGGACGAGGTATAGAATACTGACATTGTCACCTTGTGTTGTTCCCAGTTTTATATCAGCCTTGTGTAGCGGGAATGGTCACTTAGACATTGGCAAACAGTGTAGAACTAGATCAGACACATTGTAACAGGGATCTGATCAGGGTCTACACAGAGTGTCCTTCATCAGTAGCTTTTACAAACCCTGATCAGTCATCACTGATTAGGATGTACAATATTGGAGCCCAGCCTTACCCTTATAGTGCTATCATTGTCACCTACTGGACACAATTTCGTCTGCTTCAAGTTTTAGAGTGGGGGCTTGTTCAATTTCTTTATTAAACAATAAACAGTGTCAAAATAGTTTGGATCTTTATGAGATGCAGAGTTACTCAGTGTCTCATCTGGATCCAAACTGTTTACATTTTAGACGACAGACCTGTCCTTATGGCACTGATTTGGTAAATGAAAACTGTTTAGGTTTTGCAAATTGTGTAGCATCAGATTAGCTGCTGCTTTGAAAACATGATTGATCAGGTTCAACACTGTCTGTCACATAAGTCCATAAAGCATAAAAAGCTGTGATGGGTGGAGTGGCAAACAGCGCAGAACCTGATCATAGGCCACATTTTAAACACATTGGCTGATCTGATTCTTCACTGTTAACCCACTCCCTCATATTGATGACTTTTGATGTCTCTGTAAAAGTCACTTTGTGAAACCATTGTGATAAATAGAGCAAATGCTCTATTTATCACAATGGTTTCAAACTACAGAAGTCTAAAAAGAGGTTGTATCTAAAAATAGCCTATGAGGTAATAGGTTAATGAAGTCTAAAGGTTAATTTTTCCTTTAGCTGGGCTCATTTTAGAATGTCTTGGTGCCCTTTTCCAGTAACACTGTTCTTTAAATACGGGGTAGTGTGCACAGAAGATTTAGCTCCAGCACCCATATTTAGACTGTCTGATCCAAATCACTCTCTCAGACCTTATTAACACCTCTGAAGCTTCTAACTTATCATTTTACTTATACCATTTTAACCCTTTACTCTGTGAATATTCATGTTAGAAATAATGATGTCATGAATATTAATTACATTAATTTTAAAAGTGGTATATACATATGAAATGTTTACTGAAACACAAACTCTAAAATCAGATCTATGTTATTCCATAAGCAAACAGAGCAGACCCTGATCAGACGGCTCCTAAAGGAGCCATCTGATCTGGGTCTACTCTGTTTGCAAAGGCATAGAAAGGTGTATTTATGGAGGAAAGGGTTAAGCCTTTACCTGATAGATACACCTTTTTGACCATGGCAGAAACTATAGAATCATATCTACATTATTTCACAAACAGTGCAGATCCTGTCCAGACTCCTCCTTCAGGAGCTGTCTGATCTGGGTCTTTTCTGTCTGCAAAGGTGCTAAAAGGTTTATCCAGGAGTTAAAGGGTTGGAATGCATTGAGTACTGGCACAGTAATTTGTGAAAAATTTCTTTCACATCTTAACTCAATTTCACGGGAATTTGTATCATGTTTATGATTTCCTGCATCCCATATTTGGTTAGCTATCATCAAATGGCTGTTTATAATATAATAAAGATATGTGTTGGATTTTTAACCCTTTCCCTGATATAAATGCCCTTTTTTCCACCTTTGCAAACAGAGTATACCTCAATCAGACGACTTCTGTTGGAGCCATCTAATCTGGGTATGCTCTGTTTACTTATAAAAAATATAAATCATAAAAAATCTGACTTTAATTTCTACTAGTATAAAAATATCTTGTGTACATAATTATGCCATTATAAAATTTCAGCTAATATTCTTGATGTCATTATTTCTTACATAAATGTTGAACAGGGAAAGATACTTACTGTGTCATCGATTCTAACATTTTCTGTTTCTTTCCTAATCGCACAGTTTTCAGCTTCTTGCACTATTGGATAAATAACACTTTCCTGTCAATAAACCATTTACTGCATGAATATTTTTTTCAAGAAATAATGACATCATGGATATGTATTAGCTGATCTTTGTAATGGTATATGAACACAGTAAGATTTTGCTTTGACAAAAACTGTAGAATCAGATCTATATAATTCTATAAGCAAACAGAGCAGACACTAATCAGATGACTACTGGAGTCGTCTGATCTGGGTCTACCCTGTTTGTAAAGAAATAAACAGGCATGTCTTTGGAGTAAATGGTTACCCTATCTTTCATATAAACATCTTTCATGCCTCTGCATACAGAGCAGACCCAGATCACACAGCTCCTGCGGGAGCCATCTGATCAGTCTGCACTGTTTGCATAAAAAATATATAGATCTTATTCTACAGTCTCTGCCCTGGCTAAAAGTTACTGTGATCATATTATACCATTTTAAAAATTCAACTAATAAATATTCATGATGTTATAAGTCTTTTAACCCTTTCCCTGTTCTATGTGTTCCAAATTTCAAAACCTACTGAATATTAATGAACAAAATAGTTATAATGAAATATGGAAGTTGGAACATTGTAGTCATTTTAGAAAGTAAAGAAACAGATCTATCAAATTCCAGTAGCAAACAGAGCAGACCCTGATCAGATGGCTCCTATAGGAGCCATCTGATCTGGGTCTACTCTGTTTGCAAATGCGTGAAAATGTGTTAATATATGAAGGAAAGGGTTAATACTCATCAGGTAAAAGGTTGAAAAGTTTCTACAGTTTGGTATGAGTGAAAATATACAATTTGTGTTTTCAGGATTTTACAGGTCTGATACGAGTGGAGAAAGGAACTTATGTATATAATTAGGCTGTGTCATGAAAATAGTTTATAGGGCTTTGCAGGTAGTTTAGACCTAGACCTGCTGATGTGTCAAAGATGTCTGTGCTGGGTTGATGAATAAAGCCACAGAGCTGCAGATAAGGGTGTGTACCCAAGTACTAAAATCGTCATTTCTCCACCGAACCCGATACTGTGACCACTCTTTAGACCCATCTCTTCGAGACGATTCTAAAGAGTGGTCACAGTATAGGGTTTGGTGGAGAAATAAAGGAGTTATTCTTGAAAATGTTTTAATTTACGCATCTTATCTGGAGCTCTGAAGCCATACAGATGTGTCCATGGCTCTGAACTACACGTTTGACACTTAGAACTGTTCTGGATCTACACTGTTTACAAAGCCCTGACAACTCCCTACCTTATGGCAGTATTGATAAAGTAAAACTTTTAAGCAGCTACTTACTGAATAAAGTTACAAGTTCTTAACCCTTTCCTTCATATAAACACTTTTTCATACATTTGCAAACAGAGTAAACCCAGATCAGACTTTTCTTACAGGAGCCGTCTGATCAGGGTCTGCTGTTTGCTTTTGACATTATATAGATCTGATTCTAGAGTTTTTGTCTAAGGAAAGAAATCCCTTGAAAAGTTAGCATTATAAAACTCCAGCTAATAAATATTCATGATGTCATTATTTCTAGAATATTGGAATACGGTAGGTAAAGGGTTAATGCAGGCAAATATTAATGCAGAGAACTGGTTGCTTCCTGTATCATTTGGATCTTGCATTAAGCTACCACATGTCTACAAATGGGCTTTCGTTGAGTAGTTGCTTAATTAACACTTTTTCATGCCTTAGCATACAAAGTAGACCCAGATCAGACAGCTTCTGTAGGAACTGTCTGATCAGGGTCTGCTCTGTTTGCTTATGACATGATCTTGATCTAATTTCACAGATTTTGTCAAAGCAAAATAATCCCATGAAATGTTTACATTATAAAATTTAAGCTAATAAATATTCATAATGTCATTATTTCTTAGATTGTAGATTGCAATAATATATAATGGAAATTAGATATATATCAATGTTTGAATGTTCATATTTATAGGTGATTCATTTGCTCCCAAACCAGTACCAAGAAAGAGAGGTACCGGTACTTTATTTATGACAGGTAAAACAGTAGCCTTGGTTACGGTTATGCTGCCATGGATACTGCATGACTTGCATCTTGCGTATTCCCTGTATTGTCCACTATAAATCTGCATAAATCTAAAAATTTTGAAGTATTAAGCAACAGCCAAATTAAATTCATAGCCAACTATTGAATTACTTTAGTTTCATTTTTTTCTAGACTCTGTATTGTGTTAGGCATGGTTATACGACATTCCAGTAAAACATTAAATTTTCTAAACTGGATTTTCCAATTAGTATCAGTGATGGGTTTTTACCCACTCTGTCAGACACCTTTTACACTTTTCACACCTTTGCAAACAGAATAGACCCATATGTGATGGCTTCTGTAGGTGCAATCTGATATAGGGTCTTCTATGTTTGCTTATTCTGATTCTGAGCTCTGATTCGGCTGCTTGTATCATGGTCAAAATTCTGTTGTTAGTAATGCTGATTAAAATTCAGATAATAATTGTTCATAAAGACATAAAAGATTAAGACAAGTGTCAGTTTCAAAGGATGAACGTCATCCAAGAAGCTCTTTTCAGAGCTTTCTGCATGTTGTTTACCATACATGAAATGCATTCCCTCATATTGACACATTTGACGCCTCTGTAAAAGTCATTTTTTGAAACTATTGTGATAAATATAGCATTTGCACCATATGGGGCAAATGCTGTATTTATCACAATGGTTTCAAAATTATATAATGCTAAAATGTTCTTTTTTTCTAGTAAATGCTTCTTTTCAGTAGATATTTTCAAAGAGGTTGGGTCTAAAAATAGCCTATGAGGGAATGGGTAAGCAGTCACCCGCCTAAAGATATCTAAATTCTATTTTACTAATAGTTCAGAGGGGTTTTACTGCACTAGTTGACCTTAGGAAAGGTCTTTCAATTTTTGTTTTGATCTCTTCCTTGGATGTTTAAGCCTGTTTTATCACCCTGATTCTTATTATATCTTTTTTACCCAAAAATTTCTGTAAGTATTCTGACACTAAATCTCCCCTCACCATTGGTCTGTAATGCAGAAACAGTCAATTTTCAGCACCAATTTGATAACTTTAAACCAGACTGACATAGGAGCAAATAGTGTAGACCCTGATTAAATTGCTCCTGCAGGAGCAGTTTAATATAGATATGCACTATTTATCTGAATTCAAAAGGAGTTTGGGCTAAGGATTTACTAATGGTGTGCAAGTTTCACTCCAAACCTTTAATAAATTTATTTATTTACAATGTCTTTACAAACTGTTACAAGAGAATTATTTGTATTGGACAAATATGTGGTTGCAGATACCACCTTATTTAAGCAAGCTTCCAGATAACTATTTCCCTTAATTATGTAAACAACTTTTCCTGCCTTTGCAAATGGAATAGACCCAGATAAAAATTAATGGCTCCTGTAGGTGACATCATTCTGATCACAGTATGTTTTGTTTGCTTATGACATGATATAGATCTGATTCTTAAAAAATATAAAATATTCAGGTAATAAATTATCATGATGACATAAAGAGATATTTTAGGTAGAATGATTATTTAAGCCTTTTGACACCTTTGCAAACAGAGTAGACCAAGATCAGAGGGCTCATTTAGGAGCCTTCTGATCAGGGTCCGCTCTGATTATTTGTAAAATATGTTAGATTTAATTTTAAGTTAGCTATAGCACAGTATATTATTAAACAATATAACTATTTAATTAGTACTCATAATGGTGTAGTCTGTTTTGAATATTTTTGTTTATAGCATGCTCTAGAGGTAATCAAGAATGAACTATCAATTTAGCATTGCATGTTAATTTTTATTGTCCCTTTCTTCAACCCTTTGATCAGGGTCTGCACTGTTTGTCATAAAAATCATTTTCTTCAGTGATAAATTTTGATGTTTTGCTTAACCCTTTCCCTCATATATATGCCTATTTGCAAACAGAATAGACTCAGATCTGACAGCTCCTTTAGAAGCTGTCTGGTCATGGTTTGCTCTGTTTACTTTAATGTTATGTAGATCTTATTCCACATTTTTGTCAAAGTAAAACATTCCCTTATATTTTAAAAACAAATCATCAAATGAATGTTCATATGATGTCATTATTTCTTACATGAATATTGAACAGGGAAAGGGTTAATTAACCCATTCCCTCATATTGATGACTTTTGAAGACTCTGTAAAAGTCACTTTGTGAATCCATTGTGATAAATAGAGCATTTGCTCCTATAAGAGCAAATGCTCTATTTATCACAATGGTTTCATATAAACACTTTTTAATGCCTTATTGAGGCTCCTTAAACAGATACAGAGTAGACTGAGATGAGGTGGCTTCTGTAAGAGCCAACTGATCAGGGTCTGCTCTGTTTGCTAATGATGTGATTGATCTGATTCTGCAGTTTTTGCCAGAGCAAAAAGTAAATTCACTTCAAAAGTTTGTGTTATAAATTTGAATATTGAATTGGTAAAGGGTTTACATTATACAAAAGGAAATAAGCATGTAGCCTTTTAATCCTTTACTCCATAAATATCCCCTTTTATGTATTTGCAGACAGAGTAGACCCATATCAAATGGCTCCATTAGCCTGTTCCCTCATATTAACTCTTTGTACGCTAAGTAATTTTTTGTCTGCAACAATTGTCGTCTGCTTCAATTCTTAAAATAACTTTTCTCTAATTTCTTTGCAAAAATATGATCAAGATGACAAACAGTTTGGATCCTGATGAAACGCCGCATTATGCGGTGTCTCATCTGGATCAAATTGTTTGCATAGGTAATCACAGTTTCGCCGCTAGCGTGCAAAGAGTTAACCCCTTTTGATGCCTCTGTAAAAGTCACTTTTTGAAACCATTGTGGTAAACAGAGCATTTGCTCCATAAGAGCAAATGCTCTATTTATCACTATGGTTTCTAAACTACATAATTCACAAAGTTTCATTTTCTGTAGTTGATGCTCCTTTTTGGTAGATTTATTCATAAAGGTTTGATCTAAAAATAGGCTATGAGGTAATGGGTTAGGAGTTATCTGCTCCAAGTTTGCTTATGGAAAAATACAGATCTGATTCTACACTTTCCCTTATGGCCAAGATTTCACATGTACATTTATCATTATAAAAAATCAACTAATTAATATTCATGATGTCATTAGTACTTTTATGAATATTGAATATTCATGGATAAAAGGGAATAACTAGAAGTACTATACACTGCTTAACTTGATTTGGAGATAAATACATCAAGTACATGTGTTTATCATGCAACGTCACCAAATACAGTCACTTCCTACTAGCATAATATTTTCCACGTCGACGCTGTATTTTGTGAGGTATAGTGCATATGTACTGACCCCACTGGAATGCAAGTTTTGTTCAGCCAATAAGAGGAAAACAGAAGGACGAAAAAGGCATAATTAAACATAAACATCAAATTAACACATTTGCTCACCTTTGTCTCAACTTTTTGTCCATATAAAAGGATTAAATCAAATTTGTTTATGCTGTAAAAGTCGATGACGTCACTGCATGCCAACATGACGTCACGTAATTCGTACTTGCATGTATTTTCATTCTGTGGACGAAACCGCTTTAGCAATCTTTCTTTTTCTTCATTTTCTCCATTTTTCTTGGAGTTGCATGATAAAAGAATTACTATGCTAGTAGTTTGGAAGTTCAGCTGTATTTTGGCTCGTCAGAAAAGTAGTTAAATGCTCGCCAAGGCTCGCATTTAACAACTTTTCTAACTCACCAAAATACAGCTGAACTTCCAAACTACTAGCATAGTAATTCTTATATATATAGCAGAAAAATTAATGCATGTCATAATATGTATCCCAAAATTAGAAAAGAGTATTCAAATATACATTGTAGCATGATTGTATATGATGTAACCATACTAAGTATAACTAGTCCTAGTGAAATGGAGGGGGGGAGGGGCATATTGTTTTTGCCCTGTCTGTCTGTTGGTTTTGAGGATAATTTTGTAGCCATTTATGCAACTTATGAAGGTGAACATTTTTAGGGATGACTTATTAAGGTCAAGGTCATATAACAAGGTCAAATTAAGGGTCAGATTTATATTGGTGATGATCGGGGCATAGTGTTTCACAAACACATCTTGTTTTGTTATTGTTAACATTTTTCGTTATAGAAACGTCTTTTGGCACCTTTATCACAATTGTTTCAAAACTAAAAAATTCTAAACTTTTCCTTTTCTCTAGTAAATTTTCCTTTTTGGTAAATTTATTCAAAGAGGTTGTGTCTAAAAATAGCCTATGAGATAATGGATTAAAGCTGCAAATTTAGCAAACATACCCTCACTACTCTAAATATCTGGACACCAAATCTTCACTTTCAGTCAGTTGTAAAGTTGAATAAGACAATTGGCACACATGTTTTATTTTCAAATATTTCTAAATTTGATCTTATTTTGTTTTTCAGATTCCAGACCTCCTCCTCTGGTATGTATAATTCTTAACCCTTTACTCCATAAATATGCCTTTATAAAGCTTCTGCAAACAGGATAGACGAAAATCAGACAGTCCTGAGCTGTCTGTTTAGGGTCTGCTCTGTTTGCTTATGGAATGATATAAATCTGATTCTACAGTTTTTGTGATGTCTAAGCCCAATTTTGGCAGAAATAAGTTAATGAATATTCACAAAGTGATCAATTCACATAAAAATGTTCATTAGACAAAGGATTAAGCCTTACCTGCATATAAATGCCTTTTCATGCATTTGCAAACAGAGTAGACCCAGATCAGACAGCTCCTGTAGGAACCGTCTGATCAGGGTCTGCTCTGTTTGCTTATAGAATTGTAATAGATATGACTCTACGGTCACTAACAGTATAAAAAATCCTGTGTACATTTACCATTACAAAATTAGTTAATAAATATTCATGGTCTCATTATTTCTTAAATTAATATGCAACAGGTTTCCAAACATTGGTATTTACTTCAGTTCTCAAAGGAAGTTTTGAAAACATTTCAAACGGTTAGATTGGATCTTAAATAGTGCTTTATCTGGATCCAGATTGTTTACAGTTTCACCTAGTACATGAACCTTTCACAGCATTTACACCCAGATCAGATGGCTCCTGTAGGAGCAGTCTGATCAGGGTCTATTCTCATTGTTTATGAAATAACACAGATCTGATTCCACAGTTTCTGGCATAATACAGATCTTATTCCAAAGTTTCTGGCATAATACAGATCTGATTCCAAAGTTTCTGGCATAACAAAACATTCCTGAGTTCATATGCCATTCTAAAAAAGTGTCTTATTGATAGTCATGCTGTCATTATACTTCTTACATGAATATTCATGGAGTAAAGGATAAATGTGATATGTCATATCTAGACTGTTAACTAATAGAGACACCATTTGACACATTTGCAAACACAGTAGACACAGATCAGACAGCTCATGTTGGAGGCTGCCATCTAATCCAGGATCTGTTCTTATGAAATAATATAGTGCTAATTCTACAATATCTGCCATGAGCAAAAATATGATGCAAATATAAGAGTTCAGCTAATTAGTATTTATACATTCATTATCTCTTATATGAATATTTATCAGATAAAACTCACCTCTACATACATTGTATTTTCAGGATGATACTATGAAGTCCACATTGAAGTCAGACACCATGTTTGGAGATGAGCCTTCCAGGGAATCTCTTGATGGTAAAAAGTTGATACATAACTAATTGACTTGATTTGTCTGTTTGAGAATGGGAAACAAGTGCAGTGGCATTTGCAAACAGTATAGACCAAGATCAGAGGGCTCCTATCAGTGTCTGCATTGTTTGTCATTCAAAATCCTCTCATGGATTATAACTTTCATACTGAATGAAAGTTATCATTTAACAATGATGGGTTATTCCCCTTTGAACATTCAGAATTTAATGGGCTAACTGGCTGTCATACTGTCATTAACCCTTTCCTTCATATAAATGCCTTTGCAGACAGAGTAGACCCAAATCAGATGGCTCCTGTAGGAGCTGTCTGATCAGGGTCTGCTCTGTTCGCTTATGAGATTATAATAGATCTGACTCTACAATTTCTACCCATACCCATAAGTCCTGTGTACATAATATTATGCCCTTATAAAAATTCAGCTAATAAATGTTCATTTCTTTCATTAATCTTTCCGCAAAATACAACTTTCTATGCCACTGTGAAAGTCACTTTTTGAAGCCATTGTGATAAATAGAGCATTTGCTCCATTGGAGCAAATGCTCTATTTATCACAATGGTTCAAAACCACAATTCTAAAATTGTCCTTTTCTCTAGTAAAAGCTCCTTTTCAGTAGATATATTCAAAGAGGTTTGGTCTAAAATAGCCTATGGAGGAATGGGTTAATATTCAACAGGGAAAGGGTTGATAGACATGGTTTAACCCTTTACCCGATAGAGATGCCTTTTTACCCAGATCAGACAGTTCCTGTAAGAGCCATATGATCAGGGTCTGTTCAGTTTGATTATGAAACACTTGTATATAAATAAGATCCAAGATTCTGCAATGGCCAAAAGGTACCTTGCTCATATAATTATGCTATTATAAAACATTTCAGCTAATTATCCCTTTCCCTGTTCTTTGTTTATTACAAACTGCAATACCTACTGAAGAATTATGGACAAAATACATGTAGTTATAATGAAATATGGAAGGTGGAACATTGTAGCCATTTTAGAAACTAAAGAAACAGATCTATCAAATTCCATTAGCAAACAGAGCAGACCCTGATCAGACGGCTCCTTATAGGAGCCGTCTGATCTGGGTCTACTCTGTTTGCAAATGTGTGAAAATGCGTTTGTATGAGGGAAAGGGTTAATATTGTACATGTATACAGTAATTATGTCTTACACCCATGCTCATTAGGTAAACAGTTAACTAACACTTGGAAAATATTGTAGACTCAGATCTGGAACCCATTTTGATATGAATACCAGAAGGGTTACTTGGAAAATATATTTAAATATAAAATAATGAGTCAATTAGCCCTTTCCCTGTTCATTATTCACGTAAGAAATAATGATAAAATGAATATTTATTACCTCAATTTTTATCATGTAAACTTTTTATGAGAATTTTCTGCAAAAAAACTAAAACTATAGAATCAGATCTGTATTATGTTAAAAGCAAACAGAGCAGACCTTGATCAGATGGCTCCTATAGGAGCCATCTGATCTGGGTCTACTCTGTTTGCAAATGCATGAAAAGGCATTCATGAGGGAAAGGGTTAATGTACATGTATATAATGGTTAGAATCTGCAGTGAATATTCATGGAGTAAATGGTTATTGGTATATCATTTGACTTTCATCAGCTGAGTCTGTCGCTGAGGAGATATCCGAAGAAGTCATCACACCAGGATCTCAGAGTCGTGGCAGCACACTCCGTGAAGACTTCATGCAACAGCAGCAGCAGAAACAGCAGGAAGAGGATGAAGAATCTGAGACTCCCCCAATAGAATCAGACAGTGAGGGTCTGGTGGTTGGACCAAGAATTTCAAAACGCAAGCAGAAAGCAGAAGCCAAATCTGTAAGCTAAACACTTTGTTTCTCAAAATTAGATACAAGAAAATAAAATCAGTTTGTGATGAGAAAGATAGGAAGCATTGAGAAATTCTGAGTGCTTAATATCCACAAAGAAATATAAGATGGCAAACATGTTCAGCTGTTCTGTCAGTTCACCCACTTTATCAGGATGACACTTAATCCTTTAAAGACAGACAGGATATACAGACAGACAGGACAGGACAGACATAAAGCCAGACAGGACAGACAGAAAGGCAGGACAAACAGACAGACAGGGCATACAGACAGACATGCAGACATACAGACAGACAGACTTCAAGGTCTGCTCTGTTTGCAATGATATAAATAGGTTGGATTATCAATAATTGATCTTGTAATCAATATATTTTGTTTGAAATCAAGGACAATACTAGAATGTATCAAATTAAACCTGGTCTTTAATTATCGTTTCTAGGGCAACACTGTGACAGTAGCGGTGAATCATGTGACGCTGGAGGATGAGTCCCCCTTGTTGGACAATGACAGTGTGAAGCAGCTGTTTGTAGAGTACAGGTTTCTGGGTATCGATCCTGCTGAAACAGAGACACCATTCTCCTTGCCAAAACCCAAGCCCCACCTGCCTATCATGTTTAACTTCAACAAAAGTAAGCAGTTATTTGAAAATGAAATGTTTTTTGGACATAACCATACCCGTAACCCTGCACTTGATAAGTCCTTATACATCTTTACAGAGTAGATCCAGATCAGACATACTCAGTAGGAGTTGTCTGATCAGGGTTTGCTCTGTTTGCTTGTATGTTGCAGAGTCTTTTACTGTTTGCCATGGCAATGCTTTCGTTTAATGCACAAATTAGATTGTTGAATATGCATAATATTTTCAGAGTCCTGCATGAATATTCATCAAGAAAATAATAATCCTTTGGATATTGGTTACTGACAAATAATTTTGAACCCAGATGAGAGGATTCCTCTGATAAGCCATCCCCTCATATTGATGCCTTTTGACACCTCTTTGAAAGCCTCTTTGAAAGTCGCGTTTTGAAACCATTGTAATAAATAGAGCATTTGCTCTTTTTATCACAATTGTTTCAAAAGCTACACAAATCTAACATTAATTTTCTTTTTTTTGTAGTAAATGCTTCTGTTCAGTAGATTTATTCATAGAGACTGGGTCTAAAAATTCATAGAGACTGGGTCTAAAAATAGCCTATGAGGGAATGGGTCTAGAAATAGTCTATGAGAGAATGAGTCTAAAAAACCTATGAGAGAAAGGTTACCATTGGTTACGGTATCAAAGCATTTTAGCAAAGTTGGTACAGTAGTTGTCTAATTTGGGTTTGCTCTTCTCTGAAACTGGAAGGTTCTAAGATTTCATATTTGGCACATAACATCATCTTTCAGTTCTCTACAAAAGTTATATAAATTATGCCTTTGGGGTCAAATGAGGCCCACCCCAGGGCTGGTCAGTTTTCTATAGAAGCATATAGTGGAAACTTTGAAAATCTTCTCCTCTGATTGTCTGGTAAGCGATATCAGGGTCATCAGGGCTCTCTTGTTTATTGAAATCATGTTTGTGTCTATTGAGTTTAATTTATTGTCATTCCATTCTTCAGCATTCCATGTCGACTTTGACAACAATTATCAGAGACGACAGTACCTAGCAAGTATGTTGTTGCCATCAGACCCAGATGATGGGAGGTAAGCAATAGAAACATTATCCCCATGGCAAATAACTCCGATCTGTATTAGCACTACCCATGGGAGATAAATCTTAATTTAATATTAGCACTGACAAAGGGAGATTACTCCAATCTATAGTTAGTTTATCATTGACTGGGAATGCTCTGGTGATATTTTATACCCTATTTTTCCTGTATATATACTTTTTAATGCCTTTGCAACCAGAGTAGACCCAGATCAGAAAAGTCTATAGGGGCCATCCAGACAGGGTCTACTCTGTTTGCTTAAGACATAATATAGATCTGATTCTACAGTTTCTGCCTTGATAAATATGTTCAATTATAAATATGTTCAAATGCCATTATAAATATTAACTAAATTAATATTCCTATTATTTCTTACATGAATATACATGTTGGGTATAATTGTGTACAAAATTTGTCATCAGCTGCTGTTCTCAAAATTAATTTTTCGTCCATTTCCGTCAAAAATGTAATAAGGTTTTCGAACAGTTTGGATCCAGATGAGACTCATATTAACCCTTCACTTGCTGAATTTTCAAATACATTTTTCCTTCTTTACCCATGTCCTGTTGTATAATTACATATATCTTCACTGTGTAGAAGTATTTCGCTATGCAATCACTGCTGTGGGGTGCACTGGTTACACAATCAACTTGTAAATAGTGCAGACCCTGATGAGACAGCTCCTACAGGAGCTGTCTCATCTGGGTCTTCACTATTTACAGGTAGGTATATTGACGTGAACAGGAAGCGAAGGGTTAACTGGGTGTCTCATCTCAATCCAATCTGTTTGCATTATCCATAGGTCATAGCATGCAGATAGGTATGTCAGTATTATGGTGATATACAGTCAATGCATTATTAGCATGCAAATAGGTATGTCAATATTATGGTGAGATAAAGTCCATGCATTGTAACATGCAAAGAGTTATGTCAAAATTATGGTGAGATAAAGTCCATGTTTTGTTATCAGCATTCAGGATTTTTTCCTTCATCTGAACTGTTTAACTTGATTAACCCTTTCCCTGTTCTATGTTTATTCCAAATTTCAATACCTACTGAATATTCATGGACAAAATAGTTGCAAGGTGGAAAATTGTAGCCATATTAGAAAGTAAAGAAACGGATCTTTCAAATTATGTTAGCAAACAGAGCAGACCCTGATCAGACGGCTCCTATAGGAGACATCTGATCTTGGTCTACTCTGTTTGCAAATGTGTGAAAACACGTTTTTATGAAGAATAAGGTTAACTGCCATTTAAAGTGATATTCTGTTCAAGAAACACATATTTCCCATAAAATTATAAAATATTGTGCTGGTTATGTTCAGTTATTCTTGTCAATTCAAACTCATAAAAAAAATGCACCTGTGATACACATTGAACTGTTTGTGTCAATATTTAAGGAATTTTGTTGTACAACAAAATATCATCTGACAGCCTATTTGGAACAGTTATGGATGCAAAACACAACCCAATTAATTAACACACTGGTCAATAACATCAGGGACATTGATATCAAATAATGCAAGTTGCAAGTGTCGTCTGTTGCTGCATTTACTCAATTGGTTTTCATGTGATGTACTTCTTTGCAGCATATAATCAAATTATTAACCCATTACCTCATAGACTATTTTTAGATACAACCTCTTTGAATTAATCTACCAAAAAGGAGCATCAATAAGAGAAAAGGAAAATTTTAAAATTTTGTAGTTTGAAACCATTGTTATAAATAGAGCATTTGCTCCTATAGGAACAAATGCTTTATTTATCACAATGGTTTCACAAAGTGACTTTTACAGAGTCGTCAAAAGTCATCAATATGAGGGAAAGGGTTAATGTAATATTTAGGCATTTGTAAAACGTACTGCTTGTAGAGACCATCTTTTTAATTGATGTTTTTTGTATGTGTTTACAGAATCCGTTTCACACTCGTCAGTGAGCCACCGGAGGATGACCAGGACGGAGATTGTGAGGACGTTGGTGTGGCCTTCGTCAGTGTTATTGACATTTTGACTGGACGCAAGGACGTTGTGGAAAAAGATATTCCAAGTAGGTATTGGTGAAAAGTTGGCAAACAGAGCAGACCCACATCAGACTGCTCCTGTAGGAGCTATCTGATCAGGGTCTGCTCTCTTTGTTTATGGTATTGGAATTATATAGAGCTGATTTTACAGTTTCTGCCATGGCCAAACAAAAAATTATACAGTAAAACCTCTATAACAACCACTAAATTACACCAACTATTTTGTGTTAAATGCAGGTGGCTGCTTAAAGCAAGGTAAAAGTAAAACAGAACGCTCCCATAGGAGCGTTCTGTTTTACTTTTACCTTGCTTTAAGCAGCCACCTGCCCTACATACCAACTAATCAACACAATTAAGTGGTCGTTATAGAGAGGTTTTACTGTATATCATAAAAAATCAGTAAATAAATATTCATGATATCATTATTTTACATGAATATTCTTGAAGTGAAGGGTTAACATTATATGTACTCCATAACCTGTTCAACCCTTTCAATGCTCCATTTTCAAATGGACTCTTCTAAAATTCAAACAGGTCAAGCTTATAATAAATATGTAGGGATGTTTTTGAAGAAAAATTTAAACTTGACAAACAGTGCAGACCCTGATGAGAGGGTTTGTTTGTCCGCCCGGCATAACTTTGTCCAGAGTATACCACAAAAACTGTAATAGATATCAACATGAAAATTCATAGGTAGGTTGATCTCATTGAGTAGAAGTGCAGTACACAAGAATCATCACTCTCTTTTTCATAATTCAGGAGTTATTGCCCTTTGTTATTTTTCATACTTAAATCTTGTCCGGAACATAACACAAAAACTATAATAGGTATCAACATGAAACTTAACAGGTAGATAGATCTCGATGAGGAGAAGTGCAGTGCACAAAAATCGTCACTCTCTTTTGCATAATTTAGGAGTTATTGCCCTTTGTTATTTTTCATACTTAAATTTTGTCCGGCGCATAACACAAAAACTATAATAGGTATCAACATGAAACTTCATAGGTAGATAGATCTCGAGGAGAAGTGCAGTGCACAAAAATCGTCACTTTCTTTTGCATAATTTAGGAGTTATTGCCCTTTGTTATTTTGTTATGTATATAAAAAAAAAAGCCTTTTTGGAACTAGCATTTATGGGGGAGCATCCATCAATTCTACCGTTTCTCTTGTTTGTACTAAAGTATATCTTTTTGTAATGAGGAGGCATAGTTTTAATGATATACAGGTAGTGTATCAACTTAAGTGTCTTTGTTTTCTATGCCTCCAGTAACCTTTATCGTAATAAAACATAAAAATGATTTTTTGAAACAAACATTAACTAACAAACCATACACCAACAAATATTTGGACCCAGATGAAATATCGAGTAGCTGTTTAACATCAAGGAAACATCTTGATCTGATTTAGACTCTTCACATACGGATAATTTTGTGTTCTTGTGGCACATGTTAACTTTCGGTTCTATGTTGTTTTTTAGTTGTTGACCCTGCTGACGAAAGGACAACTCTGGGGATGATGAATCTCACAGTACAATGTCTTGCCGCCCTAGACTCTGTAGAGAAGGAAATGAAAGTAGAAGGAACCTACTGAAAGTGTCAATACATGTACTGAGTAAATGTAGTTCTAACAAGTGCTCAAGGAAATGACAAATTTGAGACAAAAGTGGTGGAAGGGAGGTAAATTTGGTCATACAATAATGAGCCAATTTCATCCTAATTTCATCGTAATTGCAAGAAGTAAATCTTAACTTGCAGCAGGAATGTGTTTCCTGATGTGAAAGTGAGGTTGTGTAACTGATTGTGATAAATTAACCTTTTGAGACCTGGAAACGAGTTAGCTGTCATTTGCAAACAGTGTAGACCCAGATAAGAGGACTCCTAAAGGAATTCTCTGATCTTAGTCTGCTCTGTTTGTCATTCAGAATCACCTTGCAAGTATTCTTTCATACTGAATGGACTTTATTGTTAAATGATGATAGACGTTTCCACTTTGAAAATTCAGGGCTCAAAGGGGGTAGTAATTTGCATATCAACATTGTTCATCTTTTAATGATGAAATATGTCTCATAAATGTAACAGAAGTTCTATTTTTATCATGTTGAAGTAGCTACATGATTGAGCTTTTAAAGATTTTACAGTTTTTGAAGTCCGTCCAGATGAATATGTGATTGTTTAATTTATTTGTGAAGATATTGTTTAGCTTTATGGTATATATGCAGGTATTCTTCAGGGGGACCATTCAGTTTTAAGATGATTTTATTTGAATTTTAACTCAAGCAGTTTTTAATTGTTACTGCAACGGCACGATTTTCCTTAAAGGAAACTGTATACCAAGATCAGAGGACTCCAAAATGAGCCATGTCCTCTGATCTTGGTCTATACTGTTTGCAATAGTGTATGTCATGGCTAACTGCCTACAAAAGCTATATTATGTGTGAAGACTAACTGCCTTCAGAAACTACAATATTATATGTCATGGCTAACTGTCTACAGAAATTACAATATTGTATACTGTGGCTAAATGCCTGCAGAAACTACAATATTATATGTGAAGACTAACTGCCTACAGAAATTACAATATTGTATGGCATGGCTAACTGCCTACAGAAGCTATAATAGTATACCCGTATTTCTTCTTATAGACGCTCCCGGGCGCGATGCAAAACGCAGACAGGGAGCTCTTATTTCATACCAAAAATTCGGAGTTTTTACTATGTCCGTCACGGTAGAGACTGTATAGGCTAAAGAATGATACATTGCATACTCTGAAATTTAATCATATTTGCGCCGATATAAGACTTGAAATAACCCGCAGACATCCTACTTGGTTCACTTTTTGACTTCGAGGTGAGGTGGGTGGGGTAAGTTGATCCCCCCGATGGCTTTTCGAAGCGTATATTATAGGGAGGGAGCTACTATTAGAGAGGGCGTTATAGAAAGGAGAAATACGGTATGCCATGGCTTACTTCGTGCAGTAACTACAATATTATATGTCATGGCTAACTTCCTACAGAAATTACAATATTATATGCTGTGGCTAAATGCCTGCAGAAACTTTTATATTATATGTCATGACTAACTTCCTGCAAAAACTACAATATTGTCTTTAAGTCATTGTAACGTTGAACAAAAAGAGCCATTTAGAGTTCTAAAATGTTTCAAAGAGGAACATTGTAGCTGTTTTATTTAGTTTGAAAGTAATTACATGTATACTTTCTTTTACAGGCAAATGTCTGCTTAGAATGTGTAGATGTTATAATTATTGATATTAGTTAAGTGTCCAGTAGAATACTTCAAACACCACACAAACTTATACAACTGGTTAGACCAAATGTTATTTCAAAAGTAATGCATTATTGACTCCACTGTACATTTCATTCTGCAAAGTTCAGCATTTCGCACTCATGAAAACACCACCCTGATAGTGATGTTTCTAAAATAAATTTGATTTTGGTGTACAGTGTAAGCAAGACAAAGGAACAGAATAGGAGGATGAAAAGGGTTAAAATATAATCCCCTAATTCTCTGATTTAGCCCTTTCCCTGATAAACATTTTTGCAGGATTTAATAACTTCATGAATATTCATTAACTTAATTTTTATAAGGTAGAAATTTGAAAGGAAATTGATGGCTTAGACAAATACTGTAGGATCATGTATGATTTGATAAGCAAACAGCAGACCATGATCAGACGGCACCTACAGGAACCATCTGACCTGGGTGTACCCTGTTTGCAAAGGGATGAAAAGGCGTTTATATTAGTGAAAGGGTTAAGGCCTATAGATAGCGATATAAGAAAACAGTTGTCTGTTGAATAACAGAATGAACAGAGACTGACATAGATTATAGATTATTTATTATACAACAGTAGTATTTTAATGTGTAATAAAATTTACTGTAATCAATAAAGCTGTGATATTGAAATGAACTAAACTTGGTTTATTGTATTTGTTCTTCCAACCCGTAATTGTTTATATGCTAGCCTAAGTAAATATCAACAATTCTTGCAGTCAGTTTTCTCCATTTTTCCGAGACAACAGTATAATCCCTCTTAACTGGAATTTTAATACTGAACATTTAAGATTTTAGATAAATGTATTATAAAACCACTCTAATGCGACCACCTAAAATATGTATAATTCTGGGTGATAGAGGTAGGCGGTAGCTTAATGCAGGACAAAAGTAATGCAAAAAGCTCCTGGAGGAGCTTTCTGAATTACTTTTGTCCTGCATTACGCGACCACCTGCTTATAACGACACCTATGTTTTTTCATTAAGTGGTCGCATTAGAGGGGTTCTACATGACAGGTGGTAAGTCGTACAGAAAGCTCTCAAAAGTGTACTCTATTTGCATGGGCGTCAAGAAGGCATACTTATTTATAGAGCAAAGGAATAATGGCGCCCTATAGTGATGGACCATGTCACTTTGAATAATATTCAAAGTGACATGGTCCATCACAATAGGGACGCCATTAATATATTATTCAGTATTCAAAGGGTTATATATTTAGCCTAGCTCAGTATATACCCATCTAATTATAACCATACCGCTTTGTTTTATTTGTTGGGTTAACTATTACCTAATAAATTTTCATATTACAGTAAAACCTCTCAATAACGGCCACTAAATTACATGAAGTATTTTGTGTTAAAGGCAGGTGGCTGCTGAAAGCAGTGTGAAAGTAAAACAGAACGCTCCTATATGAGCGTTTTGTTTTACTTTCATTTTTCTTTAAGCAGCAACATGCCCTAAATATAAACTAATTAGCACAATTTAGTGACCGTTATAGAGAGGTTTTACTGTAGATATATAAAGACTTTTATGGATTTTAGGTATATTTTATAGTGACATTTCTTTACAGGATATTTTGGCCATAACACGAACTGTAGAATTAGATCTATTTTATTCAATAAGCAAACAGAGCAGACAGTGACCAGACAGCTCCTACAAGAACTGTCTGATTTGAGTCAACTCTGTTTGCAAAGGTGTGTTTAACAGGTAAAGGGTTAAACGCAGTGATATTGACCTTCGTATCGGCTAGACAGAAAGGGCTTGCAAAAAATCGCAAGTGTCTGTATCAGATAACATTCCATCATGATATGGCTGTGATTGTATTTCTTTTGTTAGACGAAACCGCCATTGCACCCGAGACGAAAAGGTCCTTGCACTGGTCATTGATGTCTTGCTTTATGTTATACCAGTCATCTCTGTCATTGGTTAACCACTTCCCTCATATTGACGACTCTATAAAAGTCACTTTGTGAAACCATTGTGATAAATAGAGCATTTGCTCCTATAGGAGCACATGCTCTATTTATCACAATGGTTTCAAACTGCATGTACACAATTCTAAAATTTTCCTTTTCTCTAGTTAATGCTCATTTTCGGTAGATTTATTAAAAAAGGTTGTATCTAAAATAACCTATGAGGTAATGGGTTAATCTACATATGATTATAAACTATGAGTTGGATAAGTAAGTGCAGAAGATAATTTCAAATATGTAGAGTGATCAGACCCGCGTTCACTTATCCCGAAGTGTTGCGATTACAGTAATCGCAACATTTCGGTCTTAAAATTTGCGAACAGTTGCATTAAATGTAACGGTAAACGTTAGTGTTATGCATCTACATGTATTAACAAAATTTTAGACCGAAATATTGAATGAAGGCAGGGCTGGCACATTTCTATGACGTCAGTTTGGGTCTACACAGCGTGCAAAGCCATAAGAATTTTTTTTCTCATTTTCCCACTCCTTTGTTATTAGCTCACCTGGCACAAAGTGCTAATGTGAGCTATTGTGATGATCCTGCGTATGTGCGTCGTGCGGGCGTCAACACTTTAATTAAACATCTTCTCTGAAACCACAAAGCCTAGATATTTGATATTTGGTATGTAGCATCTTTTAATGGATTTCTACCAGCATTGTTCAAATTATTACCATGAGCCAAAAACGGCCCGCCCTGGGGCTTATCAGTTTTTCATAGGAAACTCTTTTAAAAAATCATTCTCCGAAACTGAAAAGCCTAGACCTTTGATATTTGGTATGTAGCATCATCTAATGGGTTTCTACCAAGATAGTTCAAATTATGACCCCGGGCCAAAAGTGGCCCGCCCAAGTTTTTCCTATGAAAATCTTTAAAAGTCTTCTTCTCTGACCTTATAAGGCATAGACATTTAGTATGTAGCATTATCTAAAGGTCGAAAATGGCCCCGCCCCAGGGCATATCCGTTTTCCATAGGAATGTCTTTAAATCTTAAACTGTAAGACCTTGACCTTTGGTGTGTAGCATGATCTAATGGTCTTCTATAAAGATTGTTTAAATTATGACCGGACCAAAAATGACCCCGCCCCGGGACTTATCAGTTTTTCATAGGAAAATCTTTAAAAATCGTCTCCGACGAAACTGTAAGGCCTAGACCTTTGATATTTTTGGTATGTGGCATCATTTAACGGTTCTTTTCCAAGACTATTCAAATTATGACACCTTGGCAAAAAAATGGCCCCGACCCAGGTTACATTAGTTCATTGTATACACGAATCGGTTATAACCAGGTTAGCAAATAATGTCCATCATGGCCCTCTTGTTGCGCCCTAGCCGTCAAATATATATATACATTTTTATAAGTACAAGGTGGGCGTATTCTATTCTTAATTTTGGATTTCTTCGAAAAGTTTATCTCCTCGCAAGTTTTGTTATATGCAAATTTTGCCGTCTGCTTCAAATTCTTCGAGTGGAATTTTCCATTGTTAATCAAAGACCATGATCCGTCGAAACGCCTAGGAACGCCTAGTTCCCGACTGTTGCTTAGGTCGTTATGTGCAAGGATATGTCTACACTGTATACATTTAACCCTCGACTCACTACCCGGGACCCGACTCGCCTTTGCCAACAGCTTGGGATCTTAATGAGACGCCGAGTAACTCGGCGTCTCATCAGGATCCAAGCTGTTTGACACTAGATCAATTGTTTATCAAAAAACTTTATCGAACCGGAAGTTGTCAAAATTAGCCGAGATCCAAATTACAGACATTCTTTCACAGCTATATTAGTAGCACTTAACATGACTTCCTTGTCTGCACGTTTTCGCCGAAGAAACGTGACATGATCGTCCCAGTACTGGGGGAATATTTACTTTTCAGTTACTTTATATTTAATGAGGCACTCGATGTTTAGTGGGTCGTAACCATAGCAACATCAAAATATACATACAATGGAACCTCCATATCTCGAACTCGGATAACTCGAACCTAGAAATAACTCAAAAATTAAAATATCGGAACTTCCAAACTTTATAATACAGAATAATTGTAAAATGTATCATTATGCATATCTAGAAAGATATGTGACAGCTTAACCCATTCCCTCATAGGCTATTTTTAGATACAACCTCTTTGAATAAATCTACCGAAAAGGAGCTTTAACTAGAGAAAAGGAACATTTTAGAATTTTGTAGTTTGAAACCATTGTGATAAATATCTAGCATTTGCTCCTATAGGAGCAAATGCTCTATTTATCACAATGGTTTCACAAAGTGACTTTTACAGAGTCGTCAAAAGTAGTCAATATGAGGGAATGGGTTAATGCAGACCGGAAGTAATCTGCATTCGATCTGCATTAAGCTGTGAACTTTAGAAATAATCCAGATTAGAAATCGGATAATTCAAACTTCTGTTATCTCGAAGTACTTTGTATGATCCCTTGAATTTTGAGATAAGTTCAACTGGATCCACGCTGTTTGCAAATGCTTGTCAGGTCGCGTTTTAACAATGAGAAGATAATTTACAGCCCTTTTCACGTAAACTTTATCAACAAAAATTGGATCTAGACCAGACGCCGTATAACTGAATTCAAACGTGGCCAGAGATAAAACCCTTGGCAATAAAACCTCATCTCTCTCATGCTATGCACCAGCTTGTCATTTGCAAACAGGTTGGATCCTGATGAGACGCTGAGTTACTCGGCGTCTCATCAGGATCCAAGCTGTTTGACACTCGGTCAATGGTTTCTCAAAATTAGGAATGAAATTTGCCCAATATCACAGTTTGAGCTATCATTATTTTCTTGGCAGGATAATGGTTTAATTTTGTCTACAAAGAAAACATAATACTAAATACAAGCGGTAGGTTATGGCATGACCTCGGCTGTAAATTCCAAAAACATGTACAGTAGAAGATGTCTTAACCCTTCTCTTGCTGAATTTTAAAATACATTTCTCCTTCTTTTCCCATGCCCTGTTGTATAATTACATATATCTTCACTGTGTACAAGTATTACGCTGTGAAATCACTGCTGTGGAGTGCACTGGTTGCACAATCAACTTGTAAATAGTGCAGACCCTGATGAGACAGCTCCTGCAGGAACTGTCTCATCTGGGTATTCACTATTTACAGGTAGGTATATTGAAGTGAATAGCAAGCGAAGGGTTAAGTGGCCGTCAAAATGTCTAAATATGGGCTGAAAATGTATAAATAACGCAGGTTGTATCTTAATGCAGGTCAAAAATAACACAGAAAGCTTTCTGCGTTACTTTTGCCCTGCATTAAGCAGTCACATGTTTGTTAAGACTCGTATGTTCAACAAATGAATGACCGCTTAAGACAGGTTCTACTGTATTTTTAAAATTATCTACTGCAAAAGGGTAACATTTTTACTTCCGGTTCTTTTGAAAATTGTAACGAATTTATCAAAGTGTGCAAAACAAATAAGTGTTCTACTGAGAAATCCACTTATACGGGGTATTTGGGAACGACTTAATTCAGTCGGTCGAGGTTAAACATGGTTAAATAGGTGAACTTCATAATTCCATTCATAGAAGAACACCAGTCCTATCCTACCACAATAAAAGTCCTTCAAACGTGACAAAAAATACAAAGAATTATATCAGTGTAATGCAGTATCGTCTGCAAAATGTGTCTTCTGCTGCAATTTTGTTCGTTTCCCCTAATTTCTTTCAAAATCGCAAGTGTAACCGAAAGTTTAAATCAGATGAGACACCGGGTCACTTCATCTCTCATCTGGATCCAAACTGTTTGCAAAGGTGATCACATAATCGACAGTGAAATGTTTTAACCCATTCCTTCCTAAAGTGTTATTAACACATTTACTCCCACGATACATGGGACGTAGGCAAACAGTGTTCAGAGTCTACACTGTTTGCTGATAGGAATTTCAATATAAATCAAAACGAAATTGAAAATTTAGGCCAGGCACCCCTTAGATTAAAAATGGACTAATTCAATATATAATCATGGAAGAATCCACTGGGCGCAAATGGGATAAAATTCGTGGTTTCATCATGACCCAAACCGCTTGACACATTGAATTTGTATTGTTTTTGATAATGAATGATATCTTAATAAAAATAAAGCAGACAGTTACTTGTTATAAAGATTAACTGTTCAATACACATCTTAACGTGTTTGATTTGGAGTGGAAATACTTGGAAGTCTTTAAATTTAACATTTAACCCATTCCCCTCATAGGCTATTTTTAGATAAATATCTTTGAATAAATCTACCGAAAAGGAGAATGTACTAGAGAAAAGATAAACTTTAGAATTGTGTAGCATTGAAACCATTGTGATGAATAGAGCATTTGCTCCATAGGAGCAAATGCTCTATTTATCACAATGGTTTCAAAAAGCGACTTTTACAGAGGCGTCGGTATGGGGAAATGGGTTTAAGTGCAGGAACCGAGTATATAAGACATTTGTAAACGGTGTATACCCAGATAAAATGGCGTCTAGGGTCTTCACAACTTATCATAATGTTTTTTGTCCGATTTTTATAATTTGTTTGTCTAATTAACATTCAGAAAGGGGGGACCAGTTTTAATTATTCAGCAGGTTAAAGGTTAATTCTTTTTACGGGAAATAAAGTGACCCATTTCTTGTCTGAATATAACCACGTGCTCTATAACTACACGTTTTAATGGTTTTGTAAACAGGGTAGACAAAGATCAGAAGACTCCTATAGGTGCCGTCCGATCAGGATCTGTTCAGATTGCCCATGGAATAGTATAGATTTGGTTCTGTATGACCAAAATGAATGCCTGCCTATGATTGTGTGATTAATATTCATGATGTCATGGTTTTTAACATCAATATAATAATGGAGTAAGGGTTAAGAGAACTGAAGAAACACAAACTTTGAGAACTGTCTCAGGCGTTTAGCGTGAAAGGGGTTGGTGACACCAAGTAAAATAAAAAAGAGACACCTCACGACAGAGGTGTATCAGTAAGGGTAATGCTAACTGACAGAGGGCTACCGGTAGTGTTATGCTAACTAATAGAGGACTACCAGTAGGATAATGCTGACAGAGGACTACCGGTAGAGTAATGCTGACAGTGCAAATAAATAGTGTCACCAGTAGGGTAGTGCAAACTGACAGAGGGCTACCAGTAGGGTAGTGCAAACTATCAGAGGGCTACTAGTAGGGTAATGCTAACTGACATAGGGCTACCAGTAGGGTCGTGCTAACTGACAGGGGGCTACCAGTAGGGTAATGCTAACTGACAGTGGGCTACCAGTAGGGTAATGCTAATTGACAGTGGGCTACCAGTAGGGTAATGCTAACTGACAGAGGGCTACCAGTAGGGTAGTGCAAACTGACAGAGGGCAACCAGTAGGGTAATGCAAACTGACAGAGGGCTACCAGTAGGGTAATGCTAACTGACAGTGGGCTACCAGTAGGGTAATGCTATTTGACAGAGGGCTACCAGTAGGGTAATGCTAACTGACAGAGGGCAACCAGTAGGGTAATGCTAACTGACAGAGGGCTACAAATAGAGTAGTGCAAACTGACAGAGGGCTACCAGTAGGGTAATGCTGACAGTGCAAACTAATAGTGTCGGGTAGTGGAAACTGACAGAGGGCTACCAATAGGGTAAGGCTAACTGAAAGGGGTACCAGTAGGGTAGTGCAAACTGACAAAGGGTTACCAGTAGGGTAATGCTAACTGACAGAGGGCTACCATTAGGGCAATACTAACTGACAGAGGGCTACCTGTAGCGTGGTGCCGACAGTGCAAACTAATAATGTCACAAGTAGGGTAGTGAAAACTGGCAGAGGACTACCAGTAGGGTAGTGCTAGCTGACAGAGGGCTACAAGTAGAGTAGTGCAAACTGACAGAGGGCTACCAGTAGGATAATGCTGACAGTGCAAACTAATAGTGTCGGGTAGTGGAAATTGACAGAGGGCTACCAATAGGGTAATGCTAACTTACAAGGGGTACCAGTAGGGTAGTGCAAACTGACAAATGGCTAACAGTAGGATTATGCTAACTGACATAGGGCTACCAGTAGGGTAATGCTAACTGACAGAGGGCTACTAGTAGGGTAATGCTAACTAATAGAGGGCTACCAGAAGGGTAGTGCAAACTGACAGAGGGCTACTAGTAGGGTAGTGCAAACTGACAGAGGACTTACAGTAGGGTAGTGCTGACAGTGCAAACTAATAGTATCAACAGTAGGGTGATGCAAACTGACAAAGGGCTACCAGTAGGGTAGTGCAAAATGACAAAGGGTTACCAGTAGGGTAATGCTAACTGCGAGGGCTACCAGTAGGGTAATGCTAACTGACAGAGGGCTACCAGTAGGGTAATGCTAACTGGCAGAGGGCTACCAGTAGGGTAGTGTAAACTGACAGAGGGCTACAAGTTGGGTAATGCTAACTGACAGATGGCTACCAGTAGGGTAATGCTGACAGTGCAAAAAGGATTTTAGTGAAACCATTTTACTTTTAGCCTTTGTATGACTTTTACCCATTTTTTAATACTTTTAGCTAATGCTAGTTTCTGGTGTACAGTAAAAATTGTGAAAATGCTGCAATTAGTTGTTCCTAAAAAATATATCACTACATATTAAGAATCCGCAAAAATACATTACTTCAAATCTAGAATCCGCATTTATTAAATTCGCAAAAATAAGTTATACCATTTTAAGCCCCAAACCGCAACATTTTGCACCCGCAAAAATACCCAGTTATACGGTGTTTCAATTGTGTAGCATACAAAGTGGTGAGAGAGAGCGAGAGACACAGACAGACAGACAGAGGGGAGACATATACACAGAGATAGACATAGAGAGACAGAAAGAGATAGAGAGAGAGACAGAAAAAGAGAGACGGGGAGATGGGAATTATATTTTCTGGTCCTTCGGGATCATTAGTTTTGATGTTATTAGTTTTGAAAATTGAATACTGCTTAAGCCGGTGCTAGGGGGCGTGAGTAGTGTTGCACTTTTAATTACTACTCATGAACAGACTCAATAAAACAGAGTCTGCATTTTTCTCTTTTTGCATTTCTACTTTTGCTTTCGAAGGATCACCCTTTTTCAGAATATTTATTTTTGTAAGTACATGTGTTTAACGTGAAGGACTTGTTGGGCTATTATAATAATAAGGAACTTGTTTGAATTTCATATAATAAAATCATATTGTTGTGAACATTACCATGCAATAACCACCAATCAATAATTCAAAGTCTTCTCTTACATAAAAAATAAACACACTTGTAATAAGACACATTGAAATGTACTGATCAAATGGCTTTTCCACAAACATTAATGAATTAGAGTCCATGTCTCATTGACCTGCAGCATATACCCAAAGTATGCCACACATGATACCACCATCATCGTCATCAGTTTCTTCGGTTTCTTTGATAGTATCTAGTTGATTTATTGTATCAGTAGTATTGCCAATTTCAATAAGAACGTCATCTTCTGTCTCCCTTGGTAGGTCCGACAAGCTATCTATGTCATCTCCAGTCAAGTTGCTTTTGTTATCGATTGTATCGTTCACACACCAAATATCATCTTCAGCCTCTGCAAATTGTTCCTCGCTCCCGCTATCATCGCTCGCTACTACTGAACTACCTTGCATTTTAGCCTCACAGTAATCAGTAATAGAGAAAGCAACAGCCACTGCAGATATTGGCTCGGTCTCGATACCAACTGCTGCTTCTGTTTTTGTCGAACAACTACATTGCTTCTTGGCTACCGTATAATCAACAATAGAGAAACTGTGATCACATGCGTCTGTAGCCTTTGTCGAGACACCATGTTTGGTTACTGTTACTGCTGAACTGCCCTTGTATTTGAAGTTGGGAGAATCATACTCAGAATATGTATCGTAATCAGCTCGAGGGGGGCTATCGTCGATAGGGACTGTTACTGATGAACCACCCTTTTCTTCAGTCTCTGCATGACCATAAACAGGGGAAATATCATCACTGATGTCTGCAGCTTTTACATTGGCCTCAGTTCCATTTGCACTTGTTATTATTGCAACAATGTTCTGTTTATTAGCCTTTGCCGATTCAACATCAGAAGATGTAACATCATCTGCATATGTAGCAGTTATTTCGGCTTCGCGAATATCCTCAGCATCTGTTTTTGCAAAATTGTTCTCTCTCTTAGCGTCAGTAGAAACAGTGAAATCATCATGGACTTCTGAAGCACTTTTGCCAGTCTCGTGAAACTCGGTGGTTACTGCGTAGCTCTGTTCCCCATCAAACTTATAATCATCTACAGACAATGAATCCATGTGGACCTCAGCAGATTTTCTCACAGTCTTGCCACCAATGATGTCTACTGTTACTGCTGAGCTGTTCAGTTTGCTGATGTCTCTAGAATCGTTCCAGGACAATGCGACTTTATCAACCTTTGTAGTGTTTTCACAAATATCAATTGCAACCGTTGCTGCTAACCTGCTATGCTCTTTGAGGTCTGTAGAATCATACATAGACAGTGGTTTGCACTCATCAGTTATTCTTACTGAGTTGTCACGGTGTTTAACATCGGTAACTGCACACTCGGTTATCTCCACAGTGACCCTTGACGTTATGTCATTATTTACATTGTTTTCGGTGTGCCGTAGACCAGAGTGCTCTTTCATATTTGCAAGATCTGATTCCTTTTTAATGCTTTCTTTTATATCAATTTTGATATCAGTTTTGCCGGCACACACATCAGCATTAATGACATGTACAGATTCTGCATTCTTACCTGCCCTTGTAGTTGGTACATATCTGTGTGTGCCAGGGGCCTTTAGCAGCATCCTAAGTTTGTGAAATGTTTCAGCTTCCATTTCACGTAGTTCTTCTTCATTGTAAATCACCTCTCTGGAATATCTGCCTTGACCGCTCTCAAGATAGAAAGAAGTTAACCTCTTGAAGTAATTGACATATTCTGCACACCTCTTGTTAAATCCAATACCAGTATCAGCAGCTTGGGTTACGGACGTTACATCTCTCTCAAAGCAATCTTGATCCTCTTCTTCAAACTCCAACCATATGATTTCGTGCTCTGTGACTTTCTTCGTAAGAATTTCGTCTTTCTGGGGACAATGAGAACGCACAGGTTGTCCGTATTTTGGAATAAGTGCTCGGTTGCGTTTCTCAGGGACCTCTATGCAACTAGTCACTCGGAAACCATGCTTTTCTGGACCGGATTTTCTGAGACCTGAAATAAACATACACGTAACATAATCGGGACGGTATGTTATGGTGTGCGGTGGTCTAGTGGTAACGCGCTTGACTATCAGTCCGGAGGTCCGGTGTTCAAATCCCGGTCCCTCTCGGAAATTTAAGAGACGCTTTTCCGTGTCTCCCACCCACACCTCCTCTCCACCCAAGGGTTAAAATGGGTACCTGTGAGGGTCACTCGCCGGTACTGTGGCTGCATGTTTGCGCCATATGTTAGCAGTGCTCAATAGTGTAGGCAATGACCCAATAACCAGGGGAGTAAATGTACAGTCGGCTGAGCGGTCATTCGGACTAAAAGTAGACTATAACTAGGCACTTTACTTTATGTAATGTCTTACTATTTATCTTGTAAATCTTGACAAATTATAAGAACACCTGTGTTTCCTCTTTCCGTTGGTATTTCAAGTAGAAAAGGCAAACTATATGCTAACATGTGCATGTGCACCTCACATCGATGTTATCTTTTATTATATACATGGACATGTAAACCTATATCCATACTCAACATACTTCATACAGATACGACAATATTATTGATACAAAAACTAATAAACCTTCTACCTAATGCATATTAATGTGAGAAACAATGACTGTATGAATATTAATTAGCTATTTTAGATTTTATTATGGAATTATGAACTAGGGATATTTTTCAATGTCGGGAACTGTAGAACTAGATATAATTTACTTCACAAGCAAACAGAACGTGCCTTGATCAGACGCCTCCTACAACAGCCGTCTGGTCTGAGTGTACTCTGTTCGCAAAGGCGATCAAAATACTTCTCTATCAGATAAAGGATTGATAAGGTAGCCTTAGAGTTGTTCATGTAACTAAATATATTTTATAACGGCATTATGACAAAGGAAGTTTTCACCATGTAAAAACTGTAGATCTTTATTACTTCAATTTTTAAGCAAACAGTACATGCCCTGACCAGAAGGCTCTGTAGTCTTCTTATCTTGTTTGCAATGGCGTCTAGAGATTCCAAAGGCATCAAACTGCGTTTCTCTCAGGTATAGATCTACCCTTGTAAATGTAGCCTGACTAAGATGTTTTTCAACAATCTCGATTTTTGTCTACAAGGGTAGTCTATTTAGAAAAAACATCTAAAGATTGTTATGAAATATTATGCATTTATGTTTACCGCTTTACCTCTTAACATCTTGTAGGTCCTGTCTGTATATTCCGCGATATCATCTGCCATAGTTTTAAAATCAATCGAGAAAGAATCGTCCGCTCTGCATTTTGCACATTCATACTGACAACTGAATGACGTTGTCTCTATAACAATGATTATGCCATTGATGACGTCGGGATTGACGTCAATGTATTCATAAAACTTTTACTGCAATTATCAACATCGGCAAACGTCGTTTACAAACAGGAAGGGTGCAGACACGAATTGAGATGTCACAGTGCAGGTCGTGATATTTTATTTTTACTCTCTATTTGTTCCATGAAGCTGGACTGAATCCATCGTTTTTCCGGAATAAGATTTAATAATTTAAAATTTATTTGTTCAAGCACTGGATCAAAAACGTTCGATAAAGATTCACTGATAAGCAGCCTATTAGATATAAAGCTCGAACTTTCATACTTTGACCAATTATTTTTTTAATCCAAACAAATCAGAAAAGTCGACGTCTAAGAGTTATTTATCCCTTTACCCCATTAATATTCATGTAAGAAATAATCACATCATGAATATTAATTAGATATGAATTGTTATAATATATCAAGACCATGGCAGAAACTGTAAAATCATACTATATGATAAGCAAACAGAGTAGTCCTGATCAGTTAGCTCACTACAAGAGCCGTCTGATCTGGATCTACTCTATATTCAAAGGCGTAGAAAGGCGTACTTACGGGGTACATACATTGCATCCAATGCTTGAGTGTATCCACCAAAGAGAGTGATGCAGCGAACCGGTTTTACGTTGACACGTGGATTTCGCAAACCAATACTAGCGGGGACCCCTCGTTGGCGAGTTCGAGTGGTCAATCGGATCGAACACTGAGGGGCACGCCCACGATAAAATAGACTACGTCATGATCGGGAGAAATATTAGATTGCCTTCGTAAACAGTTTGGATCCAGATGAAATGCTTTCTTTGATTTTTCATAGCATTTCCATATTATATGTTTGTATATAGAAATAGTGTAATCTCCACCACTGCAATGGGTGAGCCTAGCTCATGAACTCTAGAACTGGTATTTATCTCGGCCACAGATACTGTGGAAACTAACAAGTTCTTATATTTCCTCGAGCATATTCGATGCGTACATACACACACACGACGTTCGGTCGTGATTGGCGGTGAGTATCAGAGAGAGAGAGAGAGAGAGAGAGAGAGAGAGAGAGAGAGGGAGAGGGGGGGGGGGGGGGCACACTTGCAATTTTTGATACGTAAAGGCTATCGGAATGCAGAGAAAGAAAAAAAAAATATTGCTGGAAAGAACAACTCGGTGTCTGATCAGGATCTAAACGACAAATATTGCAACAAATCAAAATTGAAGCAAACATTAACTTTAACAGCGAGGTAAGCATTAACCTTTAGCTTGCTGCTCAGTTTCGTCCTGTTAGAAATGCTGTTTACAGCAAGTATGAAATTATCCCTTACCCCACTGTGAAAAAAAAACAAATGTCTGCTCAAATTTCGATCTGATGCAATTTGACTACCTCCGTCTAGATCAAACTTTTGAGAAATCATTGACCCAGTGCCAAACAGCTTGGATCCTCATGAGAGTTACTCAGCGTCTCATCTGGATCCAACTTGATTGCAATTGCGGATTAGGTCACGATTAGCAGGACAATGGTTAACCCTTTACTCTATGAATATTCATGTAAGAAATAGTGAATAGTGTTTGAACACAGGATTGTTTGGCTCTGGCAAGAAGAATCAGATTTATATCATTCCATAAGCAAAGAGAGCAGACCCTGATCAGACGGCTCCTACATGAGCCATTTGATAAGGGTGGACTTCGTTTGCAAAGGCATGAAAATGCGATTCTTTTAGAAAAAAAATAATTTTGGTTTCCACTACCTGCAACAGTTTCATTGACCGCCACTTACGATATTCATGTTTATGCCGACCCACTTTATTCAAATTAAACCTTGAATTTTCACGATTAGATACACAGAATGTTAAAAATAGGTGAATTCTTCGAAACAATGCCGCGTTTTATTAAACACACGTAAACAAGTAGATAAAAGTTTAAAGTGCATGCAATCATGATAGTTATTGGACTGATTGTGTCACCTGCTTTAGCAGGGTACACTTAGATATGACTTCTACGTCGTCAAAATAACGCGGTTCTTCTTTTTTTCCGCCTCGCTAGATTCGTAACACGTTTCTCCTCACACCCTTTTCATTCTCCTCACACCCTTTTCATCCACTTTTTCGTCACTTTTTAGCTAGTCTATTTTCGAAGAAAAAATACAAGCCGTTGTCGTAACTTTGGTGTCCGCGTTGTCGTTGTCGTCGTCATTGTCCTCGTTTGCGTCCGGCAACATTAATGTTGGGCATTACTTCTTTACTATTCATGCAGATCTTATGAAGCTTAACACACTTGTTCACCATCACAATGACTACAATCTGACAAGGGCCATAAGTATGTAAGACTTTTTACAAAATTATGCCCCTTTATGCGCTTAGGAAATAATAATTTAAGATGTCTGTCATTTTGAAAGCATAACCGGCAGGGCTCTCATACCCTTGTGGCAAGGCATTTCTATCAATGATATGTTTTTTGACATGTGACCTTGACATTGAACTTTGACCTAATATTTTAAAACTTTAACAAACAACTTTAAAGTTTGCTATTGTTTTGAAACTGTTCAAATACAAGCGATTCTTTTGAATTTCCACACACTTGTGCACCGTCACAAGGGCTACAATCTGAACAAGGTTCACAACTATGCAAGGCTTTTTAAACAAAATTATGCTGCTACATGGACCTAATCGAACGGACGAGCTTTGGTATCCGCATCTGGTGCTCTTGTTCCTCTTTTATCACAGCCACATATATACCAGCCGCACGTACCATCATGATTAAACCAAAATGATATTTTCAGTAAGCCCTTGATACGTCATTGTGTCCGATTTAACCATTAATCTCATGAATATTCATGTAAGAAATAATGAATGTATGCATATTAATCAGCTGACCTGTTTCTTAGACATTGTGAATGAAATGTTTTGTATAACCATGGCATAATCTGTAGAAATTACACTTATATTATTTCATAAGCGTCCTACCAGAGAAATTTTATCACCTACATTCCATACCAACACCACTCTTCCGGAGTGGCGCCATTCAAATTGCATAAAGATGCCACCACAAATAATTGAATGTCCATCCCTGCTCTGATCAATAGTAATACAGTAGAAACTGATGACACTTGTAAAGGAAACACTCTCAATGATTTCTTTGCTAGACAAACACTTCTATCAGAAGAAAACGCTGTCGTACCTTATATTGTGCCTAACAAATCTACCTTGTCAACACTAACCTTTATTGCCGATGAAGTTCGGTCTGCATTAGAATGCCTCCCGATAGGGAAAGCATCTTGACCTGATGAAATAAATAACAGGGTACTGAGAGAAATTATCAATCGATCTGAGTACTCCTTTGTGTGATCTTTTTAACAAATCAATATCCACTTGTGCCTTTCCTTTCCTTCTCATTTTTAAGTAATATTGATAAGGTGCTAGAGAGATTACTCTTCAAGCTCGTTTACAACTTACACGTGGGCAACAACTTTTTCTTCATCTTACCAATCTGGCTTCATACCTGGTGACTCGACAGTTAACCAGCTGACGTATATCTATAATGCATTCTGCAAAGAAGTAAGCGCAGTTTTCTTTGATATAAGCAAAGCCTTTGATGGGGTTTGGCATAAGGGTCTCCTTGCAAAATTGAAAGAATCTGGTATCCGAGGGCCTATCCTAGAGTGGTTTTCTAAATATCTCTCTGGAAGGAAGCAGCGAGTGATTATTCCAGGTGTCAAATCTTGGACATAAGTCAAGGCCGGAGTACCACAAGGGTCTATTTTGGGTCCTCTTTGTTCCTTGTTTATATCAACATTTTCTCAGACATTCAATCTAACATTCGTCTTTTCCCAGACGAATCTTTATCTTACAGTTGAACACGCTAACATCTCTCCCGAAATACTTAACAATGACATCAAAACAATTACTGATTGGGAAAGAACTTGGCTGTATCTTTCAGTCCTAATAAAACAGCCTTTTCTTATCTCACGTAAACATAACAATATCCCCAACCCATCTCTGTCTATGCTGATCCAAGATAATTATATCTGAGATGCAGTCTCACAGACATTTAGGCATCCTTCTTTCGAACAATGGAAGCTGGCAATCTCACATCGATTAAATAAAATCGAATGCATGGCCAGGTATAAGTATTATGCGAAAATTAAAATTTGTTCTTGACAGGAAATCCTTAGAAAGAGTATATTTTTGTTTTTAGTTAGACCGATTCTTGAAAACGCCGATGTCATATGGGACAACTGTACATTATACCAAAAGGAAGGACTTGAAAAATCCAACAAGAGGCAGCTAGAATTTTAACGGGAACAACTAAACTAATATCGCTTCGAGAATTATACATTTAAACGGGATGGGAGACACTTGAATCTAGACGGCAAAAACATAAGTTGGTTCTATTTTACAAAATGGTACATCAGCTAACACCAACATATCTGTCTTCGTTAGTCCCATCACAAGTCAGGGAATTCTCACAATACAGTTTGCGAAACTCCAATAAGCTCTGTATTCCTTTCTCTCGAACCAAACTCTATGCCGAATGGTTTCTTCCATCTGTAATAGATATGTAGATATGTGGAACTCTTTGCCTCAATATATCAAAACCTCTGTACCGTAAACAGCTTTAAAATTTCGCTGAACCAACGAAGACTATCAAAACCACATTCTTTTTTATAGCTATGGAAGTCGGAAAGGACAAGTATTACACACCCGTTTACAAACAAACAGCAGTTCGCTCAACCTGGTATTGTTCCAGAAAACATAGTGGATTCTCCTCTCTTTCGTTGTGGTAACATCGAAAGTACTGAGCAGTATCTACTTTCAAGTCCACTTTACAATGAAGTTCGGATTGAACTGTTTAACAGCATCAACCCAATTTGTAGACCAGATTCTAAAAGTAACCTAATCGGAGATCTCAGACTGTCGATTGAAATGAATACAGATCTATTTTCAGCAGTGCAGCAATACATCGTAAAAACTAAACGTTTCACGTCTTCATACAATCATTATAAATCATAGATGCCATATATACATGTAATTATATAGATATGTATCTACAGTACTAAAGTGGACAATGGAACTCGTTTTTGGCACAAAATGTTTTGTACCCGCCACAGGATTTAGCTTTTTTTCTGTTTATTTCATTGTCATTTCTCTTATCTTTCCCGATTCAACAGGTATTCCAAGCGTCCATTATAATTTGAATCTTGTAATAATCACATGTCGCTAATGTGTATCTTTTGTTGTGCTGAACAACTGCTTCTGTGAAGTAATAGATACCAAGGAGATGAATTTAAACTTAAGCTCCCAGCTTTCATTCCAATCCTTCTTAAAAACTATGTATATTTATGCATGTTGTAAATTACAGAAATAAAATATGTTTAAACTAACTGAACTGTTACAAAAATAACACGTAAATCTTACTCAATACCTAAGCCTTTCCACGCAAACAGAGTAGCCTCAGATCCATGGTCCTTTAGGATACATCTGATCAGGGTCTGATCTACATCTGATCAGGGTCTGATCTGTTTGCTTATGAAATAATACATATATAATTCTACAGTTTCTGCCATGGCTAAAACATATGTCATTATGAAAATTAATCTGATTGATATTCATAGTGCCATTATTTCTTACATGAATATGCATGGAGTATTTATTCCGCTGATAAAATTACACATGTTATGTCTGCTCAACTTTGAATCTGATGCAACATTGACTACATCTGATTCGAGAAAGCTTTGGAAAAACTATTGACCGAGTGTCAAACAGCGTCTCATCTGGATCCAAACGTTTTGCAAATGTGAATCAGGTCGCGAATTGTACCAGATCCATATTGAGCAGATATTATTTTTCACAGCGGGTCAGTGTTAGTTGATTTGACAAGTATGCCTTTTCAGAGTACATCAAGTTGCGGGAGTGTGGGTTTGTCATAATATAATGGCTGAAAAACATTTGGTGCACTGGCTCGACTGAAAGTAAGTCTTTAGCAAACATTGTATCGATAATATTACTCTCACCACAACCTTGAACTGGAGATGGGTTAAACTACGGTAATAAAAACATTTATTTACGACTGTAGATAACCAACTGTTGACAATCTGCATTATCTCTTCATCAATATACTTGTTTATTTCCTAAAATTGGGACAAGGACATTTACAATACGATAAAATGTCGAGTACGGGAAAATCCCTAGTAAACACATTTTGAGAAGAACTTACACCTCATTGGTCGAAGTCAGTGAGCATTTTTATTTAAGTAGACAACATCACAAGCATACTCCGACAACCCCGGGCAGCGAGCTTGATTCGAGCTAGGATACAAATCATTCAAAGTATCGATTGTATTCGAGGCAATCAACGTTACAGAGTTTTCAGGAAACATCATCGCTTCAAAAAATAAACACACCTGCTTAGTAACAGTCAAGAAAAGTTAGCATGGCTTTATTTAACCGCACAGAGATAGGATTCAAAGAAACGTCATCTTCTGCGACTGTCCCAAACAACCCGACAGCGAGACTAATGTATTATTTGAACTGCATATGCAGTGTCTTGAACATGGATGATGATGAAGACATCAACAGATTACGGCGTTACAATCAGTATCACACACTTTCAGATCGAGAAAGAACCATACTCATTCAACTTTGTTTATTACTGAAACCAGACTTGTTACTAAATAAGTGTATCTTCCAGAGCGACGCTATGTGTGGGGATAGTGGAAATAAGTTTTATGAGATAGAAAGGGTAAGAAACAACCTGCTCGTGGCTGGAAACATCTTAATTGGCGGACGGAATCGACGAGTGACGAGTATCATGACATTCAAAATGGACTGGCTCACGAGAAATTGGTCGGAACCACTGAAAGATTTGGTTGAACAACAACAGAGGGCAGAACGACAGCGAGCGCTGGAACAACAGAGGCGACAACGTGCCCTGGAACAACAAAGGATGGAGGAGCGACAGCGCGCCCTTGAACAAAGGAGGAGGGAAGAAAAGTCATCTTGCCATGTTATGTAAAATATGGTGGACATAGCAAACTTGACATACTTATCAGTTTATGTGGTATGTCACCGAAGACGAACACGCAAGTGAGGTTTTATATCTGAATATCTCGATCTGCTAACCCATTTCTGATTTTCTTCATAAACACGCCTTTCGACGCCTTTGCAATCAGAGTAGACCTAGGTCAGACGATTACTGTAGGAACCATCTGGGTCCATGCTTATAAAGCTTTTTAGTTGAGTCTGAGTTGGTTCTCAAGCTTTTGATTGGTCAGATTTGAGTTCTCAAGCTTTTGATTGGTCAGATTTGAGCCAAAAGCTTGCGAACGAACTCAGACTCAGCTAAAAGTTTTATAAGCATGGACCCTGATCATAGTGTGCTCGTTCTGTTTGCCTATAAAATTATACAACGGACGATAATTAAGGATTAGATATCTTGCTTTCACGTTTTCATGTCTGAAAAATTCTTGTAATCCAGTTGAATTGATGATTTTTCTTCTCTATTGGTCTCACACATCACGGTAAGAAATACATGTAGTTATAGTGTTACCGAGGTGCCGATATACTTGGTGTCTCATCTGAATCTGTCGGCTCAGATTTTGAGATCTGTTGCAATTTTGACTAGACATCCGATTCGATAAAAATGTCGCGAAACTTCGTGTCAAACTGCTTTGATCCTGATGAGACGCCGAGTTAATCTGTTTGCATATACGAGTCAAGTCGCGAATAGCAGGAGAGGGGTTTATGTGTTGTGTAATACCTGAAAATGTGTATGGACCGCTGGATATTGGACGCTAGTTCGAATAGGAGACATCCTAGCACACTTCGTTTCACACTGTGCAAAAAGCCGAGAGACATGTTTGGGCGAGATTATTTATTTCCAAGTGTTTTCTCTATATGTATCGATTGACAATCATTTTTTCCTATGGAGGCTAATTTTCTGTTGAATTTTGTCAATAACATTTCCAATGTCTGTGATAATTATTTAATTTATAATTTTGTGTCAAAATCATTTCGTAAATTCTGTTTTTTGTTATTTGCTTTATGCTTTTTCTGTTTTTTTTGTTATTTGCTTTATGCTTTCTTATACCATGGGGTATTTGTCAACTGTATTCTAATTCTGTATAAAATCAATGACATAAAATGTAAAGTTATCCAGCATGGTATTTTAACTGTTACATTTATACGTTTGAGTCATTTCTTATACAGAACACAGACCAAGATGAACATTCAGAAAGTGCGCTGTCAAATCCTGCTGGTAAATGACAAACTACTGTAAAACTCGATAGCTCGTACACTAAAACAAGTATCAGTATCGATCTTTAACCCTTCGCTTGCTGAATTTTAAAAAAAAAACATCCCCCCTTCTTTACCCATGCCCTGTTGTATAATTACATATATCTTCACTGTGTACAAGTATTTCGCTGTGCAATCACTGCTGTGGAGTGCACTGGTTACACAATCAATTTGTAAATAGTGCAGACCCTGATGAGACAGCTCCTGCAGGAGCTGTCTGATCTGGGTCTTTACTATTAACAGGTAGGTATATTGACTTGAACAGCAAGCGAAGGGTTAAGACAGGTAACATCTTAATGCAGGGTGAAAGTCGTGAAGGAAGCTCCGAGAGGCATCAATAGAGCTCCTAGGTGAGCTTTGTGCTTGACTCTCAATTTGTATTAAGTAGCCGTCTACCTAAAAAGGGCACCAATGCTTAACTTGCTAAAATTTAGAAGTATGGAATTTTCACTGTACTGTTAACAAGTTTACTGTATTCTAGTTTTTTGGCGCAAATTACGCGTATTTGAATTGTCTCATTGTTTTCTCTTTTTTAAGATGGAGGGTGTGTTTGTTTTTGTTTTGTTTTGATCTTTCTTCTTGAATTAAGGTATTTGTCAGTGCTGGTCTTAGTTGTTCTGGTTATATCTTAATCAGAATAATTTCCAATGTAAAGTAAATCACAATGGTTTATTTCCCTCTTTTTCTTTGTTGTTGTCTGTGTGTATTATTTTGTTGTTTTGCCATTTCTTTGTTGTTGTAATAATCATGCATTTATGCAATCAGAGTTAACCCTTTGAATGCGGAAATCGTGTTTACTGGCATTTGCAAACAGTATAGACCCAGCTCAGCGAGCTCCTACAAGAGCCATCTGATCAGTGTCCGCACTGTTTGTCATTTAAATCCTCTTGTACATTTAATCCGTTCATATTGTACGGATTCCATAATTAAAAACTAATGGGACATTCCACTTTGGAAAGCCAGCATTTAAAGGGTTGAAAATCAAATAAATAAATACAATCAAAATAGAAATATATTCGCGAGTTGGTAAGGTATGTGTGTGAATCATGCGTGCGTGCGTGTGTGTACACATGCGTGAATGCACGCGTGCGAGTGCTTAATTCAATATATCGTATAACAAGTGGACTTGTATGTGTTCATTTTATATCCTTATGAGAGGCAAAACACTAGGACATCACTTAACGCCTCAATAGAGTATATCTAGTACCCCAAACCTCGTAAAATGTAAAATTGATATAAGAGGTGTAGCAAAATATCCCTTTAACCCTATATTCCATAAATACACATTTTCTATGCCTTTGCAAACAGAGTAGACCCTGGTGTAGGAGCCTACTTTTTGTGCATATGAAATGGTACATATTATGATGCTACACATTCCGCCATGTATCCCATGTCCATGTGCCATTTTAAAAATTAACATAACGGTAATTATTTTTACATGAATATTCATAGATTTAAAGGGTTAAAGCCAAAAGACCCTTCAGTATTTTAAACAATTATGAACAACATTGCAATACAGGTTATTCGAGCAATTCTCAGTCAATTCTTCGTTTGCAAAAGGCGTCGTCTATTCATATTTCTTCAGACAGAAGTTTTTCTGTTCGAATACATGATTTAAAAAAAAATTGCATGAAATACATTTGCATACGAATAAGAAAATATTATCAAAATAACTATGACTAGACAGAGATAATTCTGAGATCGTCAAATAATAGAATGAATCACTATATGTGTGTGAGAAAACATTTTAATATTAAAGTACAAATCTTGATCTGAATTCCTAAAAACAATTGTTCAACAACAACCTTGCTGGTCCTGTTGTTGATTATCGACTAAACCAGGTCATATTTACAAAATAAACCCTTATCACAGTCATATGAGGGGCCATTCGCAAATGGCGAAACTATACAGTGCTACAACTCTTCTACCTTAACACTATATAGTGGACGGCGGGCGAAACAAATTGAACGGCGTCGTTTCAGCTGGAAGGAACGCCTGGTAAATATTCCAAGAAGGCATCCTGCAAATAGATTAACCTTTTATAATGGTGCTTGTTTCGCGTTTTATTGACACTTTGTAAGAGCCAACTCGTATATACTGTAGAACTTGTCTTAAGTGGCCATCAAAAGGAGGTCTGATTATGGATCTGTAAGGCAGGTGGTAGCTTAATGCAAGTCAGTTGTATCAAAAGCTCCAATAGGAGCTTTCTGCATTACTTTCGCCCTGCATTAATCAACCACCTGTTCACCCACACTGATATGTTCAATAAATGAATGGCCGCTTAGGACAGGTTCTACTGTAGTTAAAATATTGCAACATACCGGATTTCATTCTTAATGCATTTGCATGACATAGATAAGTAGTTTGGGCAATATTTTCCCAATCTGGTGTTTAGGGTCATAGTCTGTACTGGGTACCTATGGTGTAACCTTTTACCTGATAAACGCGCCTTAGCAAACAGAGTAGACACAAGAGCCTTTTGATCAGGGTCTGCTCTGTTCGCTTATGAAATAACATAGCTATATCTATAAATTATGCAATGGCCAAACCTAGCTTCCTGTGTTGATATTCCAGAATAAAAAAGTCATGAATTCTTGTATAAATATTCATGAGGCAAACGATTTAGTTGAAATGTGAAATAATAATGTTTGCTACCCTTTGACCTTTTAGCCATATACCGACCAATTCATAATCACTGACTTTAACCGTTCCCACTCTAAGTAATTGTTGTCTGCAAGTAGTCCCGCCTGCTTTAATTCTAAAAATACCAACTGGTGCCCAGTGTCCTTTACAAAGGACATCGACAACAGTGTAGACCAGTTCAGAGGGCCCGAAGGGTTCATCTGGTTAATCTATACTGTTTGCTGAATCCATTTATACCAATGGCTTATATCAGCAAAAATGCTCTACTCCTTTCGCATGAAAAATGGATGGGGTTTCAAACTGGATCTGGACTGGTCTTCATTAAATATTATATAATGACCCTGATTAGGAGCCGGGTTCGACATTTTTTATGTCGTGCAAATCAGGCAAAATACATGCACATTAAAAACTCGAGTATTCGAGCAACTCAAATACGTATCATTTGACCTACAAGTAGGGTAGTACAAAATACAGAGGGTTATCAATAGAGTATTACAAACTGACAGAGGGTTACTATAAGGTGAGTGTTGCTACAAGTAGGGTAGTACAAATTGAAAAAAGGACTTCAAATAAAGTACAGACTGATGGGGAGCTAATTACCAGTAGAGTAGTATTAACTCAGAGCAGTTAACCTATAGATTAGTACAAACTGACAAAGATTTGCCAACAGTGTACTACAACTGTACAACAAGCATACTGCAAACAGACAGAGGGCCATAAGTATATTACAAACTGACAGAGGACTACAAAATATGAAAGTAGGAGATCCTTCGAAAGCAAAAGCGGCAATACAAAAAGAGAAATTTGTCCCCCCCCCCCCACCCCCTAGCACCGGCTTAAGCGGTATTCAATTTTCAAAAACAAAACAAATAACATCGAAACTAATGATCCCGAAGGACCAGAAGAATAGTATAAACTGACATGGGACTACCGGTATATGGTATTACAAACTGACGTATGACTACTAGAAGGGTATTACAAACTGACAGCGAGCTACCAATAGGGCAGTACAAACTGACAGAGAGTTTACAGTAGAGTATTAAAAACTGACAGAGGGCTACGAGTAAGGCAGTAAAGACTGAAGTTGGGTTACCAGTCGGGTAGTACAAACTGACAGAGAGTCCTTACTATAGTAATACAAACTTACAGAGGGTTACTAGCAGAGTAATACAAACAGACAGAGAGATACAGATCGAGTAATACATACTGTCAGATGGCTACTAGTAGGGTAGTGCAAACTAACAGAAGGCTCCTCGTATAGTACAAGCTGACAGAGGGCTACACGTATAGTACAGATTGGCAGAGTACCACTCATAGAATCTGACCCAAAAATGGCGTAATATATACCGGTATATATATCTTGGTCCCCACTATTTTCAAATGTTCTGCAGACCTTCAGTCACAATTTATTATAAACAACTCGGTTAAATACCAAGAATCTTCGAAACAAAGTCACATGTTATAAACACACGTAAACATATAGATAAAAGTTTAACCCATTACCTCATAGGCTATTTTTTAGATGCAACCTCTTTAAATAAATCTACCGAAAAGGAGCATTAACTAGAGAAAAGGAAACTTTTAGAACTTTGTAGTTTGAAACCATTGGTTTCACAAAGTGGCTTTTACAGAGTCGCCAAAAGTCGTCAATATGAGGGAAAGGGTTAAAGCGTATGGGAATCAAGTAGTGAATATTGGACTTTACCTGATCAGGGTGGTATTTAGAGATAACGTCCCCGTCGTCGTCATTATAAATATTGACGGTGTTTACTTCATCATTTTAAACCATTTACTCCACGAAATAATTGCATTACGAATATTAAATGATTTTTAAAACGGCATATCAGCACCAGAAACTTTTACCATTGCACACACCGCTGAATTAGATCTATATTATTTCATAAGCAAAGGGGACGGACACTGTTCAGAAATATGTCATGTGGTTATATAGAAAACTAGGGTAAAACTGTACTTAAGTCTCAACCTTTTATTTCATTTAAAACCACAGTCTGTTTATACCATGATAGCAAGTATCTTTCACTGACAGTTTAAAATTGAACCCAAACTAAAACCTACATCTTAAAATAATGTTATTAGAACAGAAGACGGACAGGAAAAAACATATGAAATTCTGAAAGGGGGTGATCCCCGAGAGCAAAAATTACAACACAAAAAGAGAAAATTGCAGACTCGGTTTTATTGAGTCTGTTCATGAACAGTAATTGAAAGTGCAACACTGCTCATACCCCCTAGCACCGGCTTAAGCGGTATTCAATTTTCAGAACAAGAAGTACTGAAATTCATGATCTCGAAGGATCAGAAGGTATAACAACTCTGAGAATGAAGTACGGGGCGACGTTTTACGGCCGCCACACATCAAAAGTTCACATCAACAAAAGAAGCACGAATCAAGTACACGCTCATATACATATCCACACACAACCTTCACAGAACTGTTAGTTGCCTGCTCACAACACCTACATCATAGCCAGATTGTGCTGCAAAGCCATTAAACGAAATCTCAATCAAGCTAATCGAAAACAAATGATAAGATGTGACTCCATAGCTTACACAAGATAAGGCAAACCCAATAAAGTAAACGTTACTTGTTGACGTCATTAACGGATGTCATTTTACATCAAACGATTCAGCAAAATTCGCGTACTGTTAAGAAACTGGCATGCAGTTTGTTTTTATGGAGCAAATATTGTACATAAGCCAAATCGATCGATCTGCTTTTAACATGAGCCGCCTGACCCGGGTCTGCTGTTTGCAAATGCGACAAAATTTGTCTCGTGGAGAAACGTGTTAGTACGACCAACTTCACTGTTTTGTTTGATGTGGATTGATTAAAAGCTGATTATTTACGTTTTTATTCGCTATGAATACTTCATCTGATTTGCAACCTACTGCAAGTGGTTATGTACCTCCTGGATAGAAAATAATGCCAGCTCATGCATCAGCTAGTTTTACTTCCATACCATTAGGCGCCACATCCCATGCTATATAGATCTAGTGACTTAACCCATTCCCTCATATGCTAGTTTTAGATATAATCTCTCTGAATAAATCTACTGTAAAGGAGCATTAACTCGATAAAAGGAAAATTTTTGCATTTTTTAGTTTGAAACCATTGTGGTAAATAAAGCATTTGCTCCTATAGGACTTTTACAGAGTCGTCAAAAGTCGTCAATATGAGGGAATGGGTTAAACTTCACATGCAAATAAAACAAACCATGCTATAACAGACACTTTGGAAAAAATCCCAGAATTGTCAACGAGAATATAATTGAAAGTTGACCTAATAACTGAATTGTTACAAAAACGTTTAAACCACTAAATTCGGACCTGGTAACTGTCACTAACTACAGTAAAACTTCGATTATTCGAACACTTAAATAAGTATTATTATCGACCTGTAAGACAGGTGGCAGCTTAATGCATGGTGAACGTCATGCAGAAAGCTCCTCTAGGAGGCAGCTTAATGCATGGTGAACGTCATGCAGAAAGCTCCTAGAGGAGCTTTCTGCATGACAATCACCATGCATTAAGCAGCCACCTGCCTAAAAGGGTCTAAATTCTTCTATACCGAAAATTCGGATAATCGAGGTTTTACTGTACTTCTGAATCGATCGTACTGACCAAGTGTCAGACAGCCTGGGCCCAGATGTGATGCTGACATACTCGGCATCTCAGCCGAGTCAAAGCTGTTTGCAAATGGGAGTCAGATCGAATATAGACGGATAATGGGTAACATCGCCTACTGCAAATATATACTATTTTATATAATTAATGCTCACGTGATCTATTGACGTCATATATACGCTAAATTTAGATTAGTTCTGCTTGTTCCGTCATGTGTCCCTGCTTGGAGAAAAACAATGTTGTTATTGTCTATACAAAACCTTATGTGTAGCAATTTCAAAACTGAAATTGGCGCAAACATAGTATAAGATATAATGGGACTTTTAACTAATTAATGTACCATAGACGTACACATAATAGATAACAAACTGTTATATCTCTTCTGTTATATATAAAATTCAGTCAAGGACAGTCACACTATGATAAATACCGATAAATCTACGGGAAATCCGCAGTGGACACTTTTTGAGAAAAGTGGTACCCCATTGGTCGAAGTCAGTGAGCAGTTTGATTTAAGAGGACATCATCTTCATTCAAAAACAGACAACCCCGTCAGCGAGATTGATTCGAGCTAGGATACACCACAGCATTCAACGTATCCATTGCAACATAATTAACAAAGCTATTCGAAGCAATCAACGTAAGAGAAACATCATCGCTTCAAAAACATCAATAAGACTGATTGGTAATAGTTACGAAGAGTTGACATGGCTTTATTTAACCACCGCACAGAGATAGGATTGAAAGTCACATCATCTTCTACGACCGTCCCAAACAACCCGACCGCGAGACTGATGTATTATTTGGACTGTATATGCACCGTCTTGAAGATGGACGACGATGCGGACATCAATAGATTACGGCGCTATGAACAATATCGCACACTCTCAGATCGAGACAGAAACAAGCTAATTCAACTATGCATACTGCTGAAACCGGACATGTTGATAAATAAGTGTATCTTCCAGAGCGACGCCATGTGTGGGGACAGTTCAAACAAGTTTTATGAGATTGAAAGCGTAAGAAACAACCTGCTCGTGACTGGAAACATCTTAATTGGCGGACGGAATCGGCGAGTGGCGAAGATCATGACGTTTAAGAGGTCTTGGCTCAAGAGATATTGGTCGGAGCCAATGGACGAATTGCATTAACAACAAGAAATGGAAGAACGACAACGTGCCCTGTAACAACGGAGACAGGAAGAAAAGTCATTTTGTTATATGTAAAATAGTACGGATAAATTGAACCGGATACACATATCAGTTTAGCTGGGTTTTCATCGAAGACAAACAATAGCAAGTGAGGTTTTATATCTAAATATCGCGATCGTTTAACCCTTTGCTTCATATAAACGCCATTTTCACGTCTTTGCAAGCAGAGCAGACTCAGATCAGACGGCCCATATAGGCATCCTCTGATCAGTCTGGTCTGCCTATGAATTTAAATAAATCTGATTCTTAAATTTTTCCCAACACCAAAATGCCATGTGTGCGTATGCCACAGTAAAAACATCAGCAAATAAATATTCATGATGTCATTATTTCTTACATGAATATTCAGCAGGGAAAGAGTTAACTGGGTTCGACCTGTTAGGCTCTAAAATTCATTTTGGTTGAGAATTGAGTAATAATGTTCATTAAAAAACTTAAATTGCATTCTCGTTAACCAAGCAAGACAAACTGGTTCCAAAAAACGATACAAAAGACAACTAGAGCAACAGTTAAAGGGTGAAATACTAAAATCGTCTATTCTACGCTGAACAGAGACAATAGAGGGTTTAGTGGAGAAATAAAAAATATTCTAGAAAATGTTTTTAATTTCTGGACCTCTGACAATTACAACGGAATACAATTAAAGAGTATCTCTTTTCCTTCCACGTTTTCCCGTCTGCAATATTCTCGTAATAAATTTTAACTGTTGTTTTTTTCTCTATTGGTTAAACACAGTATGAAACACATATACAGTAAAACCTCTCTATAACGGCAACTAAATTATGTTAATTAGTTGGTATTTAGGGCAAGTGGCTGCTTAAAGCAAGGTGAAAGTAAAACAGAACGCTCCTATAGGAGCGTTCTGTTTTACTTTCGCATTGCTTTAAGCAGCCGACTGCATTTTACACAAAATACTTGATGTAATTTAGTGGCCGTTATAGAGAGGTTTTACTGTAGTTATAATGTTGTTGAGACATAATTGGTATCTCAAATGAATATGTCTGCTCAAAAGTTCACCTGTTGCAACTTTAACTATATCCGATTCGATAAAAATGTCATGAAACTGAGTATCAAACAGCTTTGGTCCTGATGAGACGCCGAGTTACTCAGTGTTTCATCTGGATCCAAACTGTTTGCTAATGCGTGTCAAGTCGCGAATAGTAGGAGAGGGGTTTATAGGTTGTGCAATAGCTGAAAAGGCGTATAGATCACTGGACATTGGACGCTAGTTCGAATTGGAGACACACCATGCAGCACAAATTGTTTCGTACTGTGAAAAAGCTGAGAGACAGGTTTTGGCGAGATCATTTATTTTCAGGTAGTTTCTCTATATGCATCGTTTGACTATCATTTTACCCATGGAGACTAATTTTCCGTTATAGTTTTGTCAATAGCGGTTCCAATTTCTGTAATAACTATTTAATTTATAATTTTGTCTCATAATTATTTCGTAAATTATTTTGTTGTTATTTGTACTATGCTTTCTTATACCATGGTGATGTAAAGTAATCCAGCATGGTATTTTTCAATGTTATATATACATTTGGGTCATTTCATGTACAGAACACAGAACAAGATGAACATTCAGAAAATGCGCTGTCAAATCCTGCAAGTAAATGGCAACTACTGTAAAACTCAGATAGTTTGTACATTAAAACAAGTATCATGATCTGTCTTTAAGACAGGTAACGAAAGTCATGCAGGAAGCTCCGAGACGCATCAGTAGAGCTTCTAGATGAGCTTTCTGCTTGACTTTCACTTTGCATAAAGCAGCCGTCTGTCTAAAAAGGCTACAATTCTTAACTTGTTAATATATTGAAGTATGGAGTTTTTACTGCACTGTTAACTGGTGCGTTATAATTTTGTTGAAGCACATTACGCGTATTTGAATTATCCCATTATTTTCTCTTTAGATGGAGGGTGTGGTTGTTTATGTTTTTGTTTTGTTTTGCTCTTTCTTCTTGAATTAAGGTATAAATTTGTCAGAATTAGTCTTAGTTTTTATAATTCTATAATCAATATAATTTCCAATGTAAAGAAAATCACAATGGTTTCTTTCCCTCTTCTTTTTCTTTGTTGTTGTTTGTGTGTATTATTATTATTATTTGCAATTTCTTTGTTGTAGTATTATCATAAATGCAATCAATATATCGATTGATTCAATATATCGTATAACAAGTACACTTGTCTGTGTTATTTTTATATCCTTATGGGAGACAAAAGAAATAGAACATCACTCAATACCTCAGTAGAGTATACCGAGGGCTTGGTGCAAAACTATTCTAACTCCTTCACTTTGTGAAGGAGTAAGAATAGTTTTGCACCAAGCCCGCGATATCTAGTTCCCAAAAACATCGTGAAATGTAAAATTGACTTAATAAGAGATAAAGAGATGTAACAAAATATTTCTTTTTAACCCTATACTCCATAAATACGCATTTGTATGCCTTTGCAAACAGAGTAGACCCAGATGTAGGAGCCGTCTGATCAGTGTCTGCTCTATTTTCTTATGAAATGATACATATATGATGCCATTGCCAAACACTTTAACCCTTTCGCTGCCACACTCTGTCGTCTGCTAACTTTGTCGTCTGCTACAAATTTTCATTCTTTTGATCTTTTTCATTTTTGTTTCAAAAACATAGAAACAGTAACAAACAGTTTGGATCCTGATGAGACGCCGAGTTACTCGGCGTCTCATCTGGATCCAAGCTGTTTGCAGAGGTAATCACAGATCCGGCATTGGCAGCGAAAGGGTTAATGTCTATGTGCCATTTTAAAAATTAATAAAATTATTTTTCGTGGTATCCTTGTTTCTTACACGAATTAATTATTGATCAAAGGATTAAAACAAAAAGACCCCGAGTATTTTGAACGATTATTAACAGCATTACAATACGGCTTATTCGAGCAATTCTCAGTCAGTTCTTTGTTTACAAAAGGTGTCGTCTATTTATTTGTCTTCAGGTAGAAGTGTCTTCTGTCAGAATATATGATTCCGAAAAAATGTTCATGAAATACATTTGTATACGAATAAAAATATTATCGATATAGCTATTAAAAGGCAGAGATAATTCTGAGAGCGCGAAATAATAAAATGAGCCACTATAGGTGTGTGAGAAAACATTTGAATATAAAAGTACAAATCTTGATCTGAATTCCTAAAAAATCGTTCAACAACAACCTTGCAGATCCTGTCGTTGATTATCTACTAAACCAGGTCATATTTACACAATAAACCATTATCACAGTCATATTAGGGACCATTTGCAAATGGCGAAACTATACGATGCATCGTCTATTATGCCTTGGCACTATAGTGGACGGCGGGTAAAACAAAATGAACGACATGATTCGATCAAGCTTTTTGAGAAACTATTGACCGAGTGTCAAACAGTTTAGATCATAATGAGAATAAATTCTGATAAGATGAGATCCTTTCGGAAGCAAAACAGCAATACGAAAAGAGAAAATTGTTGACTCTATTTTATTGAGTCTGTCCATGAGCGCAACACGGGGTCTCATGTGAATAAAAGTTGTTAACAAATTAAATATACAATAGAACCTGTCTTAAGCGGTCATCAAAAAAGGTCTAATTATGAGTCTATAGGACAGGTGGAAGCTTATTGCAGGCCAAAAGTAGCCTAAGGAAGAAATATAATATAGAAGCTTTCTGTATTAATTTGCTTTGCATTAAGCAGCCATCTGATCTTTACTCCATAAAACCCCCTTTCTACGCCTTTGCAAACAGAGTAGATCCATATCAGATGGCTCTTATAGGAGCCGTGTGATCTGGGTGCGCTCTGTTTGGTTATGAACTGATACAGATATAATTCTACAGTTTCTACCGTGGCTATAACTTCCTGTTGCACATGTGCTGTCTGATATGGGTCCGCTCTATTTGGTTATGAACTGATATAGATATAATTCTATAGTTTCTGCCATGGCTACAACTTCCTGTTGCATATGTGCTGTCTGATATGGGTCCACTCTGTTTGGTTATGAACTGATATAGATATAATTCTACAGTTTCTACTGTGGCTATAACTTCCTGTTGCATATGTGCTGTCTGATATGGGTCCGCTCTGTTTGGTTATGAACTGATACAGATATAATTCTACAGTTTCTACTGTGGCTATAACTTCCTGTTGCATATGTGCTGTCTGATATGGGTCCGCTCTGTTTGGTTATGAACTGATACAGATATAATTCTACAGTTTCTACTGTGGCTATAACTTCCTGTTGCATATGTGCTGTCAGGAAAATCAATCTAATTATTATTTCTTCCTTGAATATTCACGGAGAAAAGGGTTAAGACTCCTACATGCATGTTCAATAAATGAACGGCCGCTTAATATATGTTTTACTGTATGTCCATAAATAGCATGGATGCTTGTACAATGTATCTAGGCAAACATACAAATGAAACATTGGGCATTTTTTCTGTTCTATTTGGTCTCGACAAAATATATTTCGCATTCCTTATGATTGTGAATTGATAATGACTGTGCTACACATGTGTTTGGCTTAACCCTTTCGCTGCCAATGCCGGATCTTTGCTTACCAATGCAAACAGTTTGGATCAATATGAGACGCCGAGTAACTGGGCGTCTCATCAGGATCCAAACTGTTTGTTACTGTTACTATGTTTTTGAATCAAAAATGAAGAAAATCAAAAGAATGAACATTTGTACCAGACGACAAAGTTAGCAGACGACAGAGTTTGGCAGCCGAAGGGTTAATGCATTTGGCACTAGATAATAATGTCGTCTGGTGTAGCTTTCAGAGTGGACTTTCTAACAATTTCTTCTCTAAAACATAGGTGGTGTGTCAAACAGCTTGGATCCTGATACGCCGCCGAGTTAAAAAATAATTAGATATTCACGAAGTGATCAATCCATGCATAAATATTCATAAGGGAAAATATTTACAGAGCTCCAATAAAAGATGCGTAAATTAAAATATTTTCAAGAATAACTCTCTTAATTCTCTTCGAGACGATTCTAAAGAGTGGTCACAACATAGTGTTAGGTGGAGAAAAGACGATTTCAGTATCTGAGTAAATTTCAACCAATCAGATTCGGCGATTTTGTGTAAACGTCACTGGATTGGAATTATACATCGATGAACACAACCAAAATGTAATTCAATCTTTAAATGCACCTTTATCTGTAGCTCTAGATTTATATTCGACAGTTCGTTTGAACCTTGTGGTGATTTGCGATAATTACCATTCAAGTCCAAGCAGTTTGATTGGTTATTCAACTGAAACCCACATTGCCAAATTCAGAGAATAGGAAAAGAAAAAACAAAACTAAACATGCGTGAGTACATGCCTTGTGACATATTATTCTGTTTACTTCGGTTGGACAACATTAATGTATACATCTAGTGCTGGGCGAATGGGGAGTATAAACTGGAAATACTCAACACACATATTGTGACTCTCATTCCCTAAAAATTCATGACTTCCATTTTATTTAAGCTGACGACAATTATAAACAATTGCCCTATGTTGAACAGTACAGACTGCCTGCATTGACCATAAAATTAATAAACAAGGGTGCTATAAGAGCAGGCGATTGCTTAATGCAAGGAGATAGGTAATGCAGAAAGCGCTTAGAGGACCTTTCTGCATAATTTCCGTCCTGGATTTAGCTACCGTATGCCTAAACTTATTTTTGGTAGTAGCTGTAGACAGGTTTTACTGTTAACCCTTCGCTTGCTGAATTTTAAAATACATTTCTCCTTCTTTACCTATGCCCTGTTGTATAATTACACATATCTTCACTGTGTTCACGTATTTCGCTGTGCAATCACTGCTGTGGAGTGCACTGGTTGCACAATCAACTTGTAAATAGTGCAGACCCTGATGAGACAGCTCCTGCAGGAGCTGTCTCATCTGGGTCTTCACTATTTACAGGTACGTATATTAACGTGAATAGCAAGCGAAGAGTTAATTTCATGGAATCTGACCAGGATGTAAATTAACATTTACACACAAAGAAAATATGGTAATGCGAAACCTTGGTGTGGGTCTGTGTTGGTTTGATCGGCTGAGGGGAGTGATCACTATATTTACTTACAAGGTTGACACAGGTGTGTATCACTACAGAAAATATTATTTCTCTTAATCATTGTGGTGGTTCTGCTTAAAGGATTTTTATTTTTAATCGTGCTGATTACAGCAACTTTCAAGTAAACATTTCAATCACTTCAAATTTGAAACCTTTACTCCATGAATATCTATTAAATAAATAACAACATCATGAACATTAATTAGATCAATCTTTATAAGACACGGAATTTTGGCCATGACAGAAACTATAAAAATCAAATATATTATTCAATAAACAAACAGAGTATAATTTTGATCAGATCGTCTGATATGAGACTACTCTGGTTGCCAATGCATTAAAATGCGTATTTATGGAATAAAGGATTAAAAGAAAACATTTTATAACTTCGTGTACACATAGAAAGACTGGTAATTTACGGCTTCGAAGGTTGTCATGGCATTCTTCAACCGCACAGAGATAGGATTCAGAGACACATCAAGATCTGTGACGGTCCCGGAAAACCCGACAGCGAAACTGATGTATTATGTAGACTGTATATGTACTGTCTTGAAGATGGACGATGATGCAGACATCAACAGATTTCGTCGCTATAACCAATATCGCACACTTTCTGACCAAGAAAGAAACACATTAATTCAACTATGTATACTGCTGAAACCGGACGTGTTACTTGATAAGTGTATCTTCCAGAGTGATGCCATGTGCGGCGATATGTCGAATAGGTTTTATGAGATAGAGAGCGTAAGAAATAACCTGCTTGTGGCTGGAAACATCTTAATTGGTGGAAGGAATCGGCGAGTGACGAGTATTATGACATTTAAGATGGGCTGGCTCAGGAGATTTTGGTCGGGGCCCCTGGAAACGTTGCTTGAACAACAGAGGAGAGCAGAGCGACAGCGAAGTTCATCTTGTCATATTTTGTAAAATATGGCGGACAAAGTGGTGTCTTCCACGGGGATCAATATTATGTGAGATTTAACCCGTTCACCATCAATGTCGCATAAATGCACCACGACAAATAGTGCAGTCCCAGATCAGACACCGTCTTTTCAAGGCGGCGTCTGATCAGGAACTTCACCCTTTGTCTCAAGTTCTATTTCTATATATGTGCTTTATTCCTTTGAAATTTCCATTTATTTATCTCTTTTCCTTATTTTACCGAATGATTTAAAAAAAAAATGATTTGCAGACGACAATTAGAAATTTGGCGCCGAAAGCGTTAATAACAATCGAACAAAGAACTATGCGAGAATATTAACCATATATCCTACAGACACGCCTTTTACTACACTCTTACAAGCAGAATAGACCCATATCAGACGTGCGAGTCATCTGATCAGGATTTGTTCTGATTGCTTATAGAATCATATAGAGTTGATTCTACAATTTCTTCCATTGGCGGAGGATGTTGAAGGATGGTCCGGGTGCGATGAGTATGTTAGTGCAGGTTTTATTCGTATTAAGCCTTAACCTGCTGGAAAAAAACAATGTCTGCTCAAACCCTGGTCTGCTACAGTTGTTCCTGACTTTCGATTAAACCAAGCTTTTGAGAAACTATTGACCGAGTGTCAAACAGCTTGGACCCTGATGAGAAGCCGAGTTACTCGGCGTCTCATCTGGATCCAAGCTGTTTGCAAATGTGAGGCAGGTCGCGCTTAGCAGGCAAATGGTTAATAGTGTAGACCCTGATCAGTGGTCACCTGTCTAACATAATGTCGAGTCTGGGTCAACACTGTTCTGTGGGAGCGCGGTAAAAGGCGGATATAATAACTAAACAACTACAGTAAAACCTCTCTATAACGATCACTAAATTATGTGCATTAGTTGGTATTTAAGGCAGGTGGCTGCTTAAAGCAAGGTGGGAGTAAAACAGAACGCTCCTAAAGGAGCGTTCTGATTTACTTTCACCTTGCTTTAAGCAGCCACCTTTCCTGTAACACAAAATACTTGATGTAATTTAGTGGCCGTTATAGAGAGGTTTTACTGTATCTATAATATATGTATCCACTTGAGTCTTTTATAGACATGGTTTCAAGGAATCGTACAAGGATGTAAATTATATTTAGTTGACAGGAAATTTAACATTTTTGAAGCAATCATTGGTGCGCTGTTTTATATTCATATCCCATTGGTCGAGTGATTTGAATGACATAATTGAATAAGATATTGACGGCACAACTAAACTGTCCCTCAAAGATCGACATATCAGATCAGTTAGGGTTGCTGCGGGGATTATTATTCTTCTTGTTGCTCACAGAAAACATTATTAAAACTGTTTTAAAAAAAAACTTTAAAGGAAAACAACTTCATCGCTTAGCGTACACATCGATAGAATTGGTTGATCACAATTTTGACGAGTCGCCATGGCGTTGTTTAACCGCACTGAAATAGGATTCAAGGACACTACAACTTCAGCGACAGTTCCAAACAACCCGACAGCGAAACTGATGTATTATTTAAACTGTATATGCACCGTCTTGAAGATGGACGACGATCCAAATGTTAATAGATTTCGTCGCTTTGACCAATATTACACACTTTCAGCGCAAGAAAGAAACACACTCATCCAACTATGCATACTGCTGAAACCGGACATGTTACTCAACAAGTGTATCTTCCAGAGTGACGTCATGTGTGGGGACATGGGAAACAGGTTTTATGACATAGAAAGCGTAAGGAACAACCTCTTTGTAGCTGGAAACGTTTTGATTGGAGGACGGAATCGGCAAGTGACAAAGATCATGACATTTAAGATGGACTGGCTCAGAAGAAATTGGTCGGAGCCTCTGGAAACTTTGCTTGAACAACAGAGGAGAGCGCGACTTGCAGCAATGAGGTATCAACAACCAAGTGCGGCTTGTCAAATTCTGTAAAATATGACGGGCATAAGAACGTGTCACATTGAACATGTCACATTGAGCGGACCACGTGTCTCACTGAACATGTCACATTGCACGAGCCACGTGTCACATTGAATGTGTCACATTTCACGCTACAAAAGTTCATTTTGGATTATTTTGAACAGACACAAATGTGTTTTTATCGTTGTTAAATGACTTAACCCTTTACCCAATAGCCTGTTTCTAGTTTTGAAGACATATGACCACTTAAAGCAGGTTGAAAGTAAAGCAGAATGCGCCTTAAGGCGCATTCTGCTTTACTTTCAGCCTGCTTTAAGCTACCACCTACTAGGATATAGAAAATATTTATTATGCAATATGTTCATGACTGTATGAATTTGAACTATTTTCTTCAGCGGAGGAATAAATCAAACACGCTAAAAGCCGCTTCTATCAGGTAAAGGGTTATGATTTATACATCGTATCCTTAACTAGAAAGAGCGACTCACAGGGCTTATTGCAATGGGCAAATATGTGATTACCTTCGCAAACTGTTTGGATCCAGATCAGACACCGAGTTATTCGGCCTCTTATCAGATTCCAAACCGTTTAATCCACCACTAACGACATTTTTTGTAAAAGAAATTTATTTTGCGCCAAAAGAGTAAGGAAGAATAAAGCGCGCGCTAAAAGATACCCTATATTTATCATTGTTCGTGAGTATAATATGTGTACAGTTAAACCCCTCTAATATGACCACTCCATGAATGCCATGAATGAAAATAAATGTTTTTAAAAGCAGGCGGTCGCTTAATGCGGGGCGAATGTTATGCAGCTTTCTGCATAACATTCGACCTGCATTAAGCTCGCCTGTATTCATGGCCAGGAATTATACCTCTATTTGGTGGTCGCATTAGAGGGGGGGGGGGGGGGTATTGTATGTTTTAGTATGAGAAACAAGTTTTACATTTTCTATGTTGTTTTGAAATGCACGTTAACCCATACCCAGTTATTAAAAATAATGTCTGCTCAAATTTGGAACTGTTGGATTTCGACTACGTTTGAATATTACATTTGTATTTCTCCATAAGCAAACAGAACAGACCCGGATCAGACGGGGCCGTCTGATCTGGGTCTACTCTGTTTGCAAAGGCATGGAAAAGCATTTGTATGAGGGAAAGGAACAACAAAATAACGTCTCCTCAAATTAAGATCTGCTACAATTTTGACTATTTCGATTCAATCAAACTTTTATGACCGAGTGTGAAACAGCTTGGATCCTGCTGTCAGTCAGGACACGGATAGTAGGACAGCTTGGATCCTGCTGTCAGTCAGGTCATAGATGTGGGACACCTTGGATCCTGCTGTCAGTCAGGTCATAGATGTGGGACACCTTGGATCATGCTGTCAGTCAGGTCATAGATGTGGGACAACTTGGATCATACTGTCAGTCAGGACACGGATAGTGGGACACTTTGGATCCTGCAGGTCATAGATAGTGAGACACTTTGGATCCTGCT
>OY755238.1:35313165-35342584 GCA_963576725.1 Azorinus chamasolen | reverse complement strand
CGATCTGATCGGAGTGATATTTGTTTTTCACCTATAAGATATATGAAGTAAGAGAAATATTAAAGTATCTAGTATTTCTAAATTTAGAATGGTTACATACATGTGTGTGATATGTACATATTTATATTCTGTGTATTATTGTATTGTATGTAATTGAGACTATAATAAAGAATAATACATATATTAAAAAACAAACAGAAATTCCAGACGTCAGTCCCTCATTCGCAGAAGCCACGAAACTGTGCGCAGATCTATGTCTGCGTATTCCTGCGCTTGGATCATGCATGCATGCTGCAAGCACAGTAACAGGCAGACCTATAGTCTGTTTATCCTGTCGTTAACGACCATACCGACTTTAACATTAGAATTCTGAACACCACGTTCAAATTCTGAAATTCTCGGTCCAGAGAAAGTGTACAAATTTTATGGCCTGGTGTTAATGTAATAAAATCCTTTTGGAAACCCGACCATGTTGTGCCACTAATCCCGGAACATTTAGTTAGTGATCCAATCATTATTGATGACATTGGGGCTTTTGAGACTTTTAAAAAAAACAAAAACACTTCTACCCCTGGCAAGTCTTCATCCCACAGTGCTGATAGGTCCCAAGAAATCTCAGTAAAATTCACTGATTTTGTTTGGAATGACGGGGTATATGTGAAAGCAACTAGGGTCCTATGTGCAAAGCACCTTAAAGACAATGCTGTTGAGAACCCACGGAACATTTGGCTCAGCTTGAAGTTTCCGTGGACATTAACATATTGTCTGTATCTGATGATATTTTAAGCTCCAAATATCTGAGCTTAAAGTGAGATCATCGCAGACTGTGACGTTCCATATCTGGCAAAAAGATTAATGCCGAATATTGAACGGCATGTATTCCACCCTCGACTGCAGCATCCGTGGTTCATTCGGTCATCCGTTTTTTGCAATGGTTTATTAAATGGTTAACTATAACTTAGAATAACGATATGTGCCGTAAACTATTACATTTGGCTATCCGTTTTAAAAGGATGGCTGACAAAGGACGTTATCTGTCTCTGATTTAGGCCATGGCTCTGAAACCATCTGAGCCAATCTCAACGTTTAACCCTTTCCCTGTTCAGTGTTTATTCCAAATTTCAATACCTACTGAATATTCATGGACAAAATAGTTAAAATGAAATAAGGAACATGGAACTGTATAGCCATTTTAGACAGTAATGAAACCTATCGCTCTTTCAAAATTCCATAAGCAAACAGAGCAGACCCCGATCAGATTGCTCCCAGAGGAGCCATCAGATCTTGGGCTCCTCTGTTTGCAGAAGCGTGAAAATACGTTTATTATGAGGGAAAGGGTTAAAATGTTATTCACATTATGATAGTTATATATTCTCCATCGAATAAAGTTTGGAGAAAGTAATTAGGCGTTTAAACTGCCGACTTTCCATCCACTATTACCAAATGTGTCTATATTTGGTTTATAATCTGATTTTAAATGTATTTTAAACAAACATTTAAATTATTTAGCCAGATTAACAGATTGCTTTAATATATGCGGGATGTTTGTAAGTAGCTGTAAATAGTTTTATCTTGTAACAATTGATCGAAATTATTTAGAGGAGTTTTGAGTATTTTTTGGAACATTGGCATAAGTTTTCAAAATTCAAAATTCGGGGCTCAAAAACGCAGGGTCCTCGTCCTGATTCCTGGGCGCACTAACTTGTGCACATGTACGAGTACGTTAGTGTGACTGATGCGTTCAATAAAAACGTAATCAAAATATGAATGTCTGGGTCTACACTGTCATCTCGGTGGCTGATCAGGGTCTTCATTGTATTCACTACATTCGTCTGAAAAAAAGTGTTTTCCTTTGCCAGATCAAACCCCACATATCTTGATCAAAAGCCATATTGACGGTGAAATGACTGATCTGGGTCTACATATTGCTCAAATGGACCGGTGTTCAAACAGTAGTAGCTTATGTGCGATTATCACGACTTTGTAAATCACACGTCAACACATAATCAGCTATCGTGTGTACAGCGATCAAAATTAATGAACTATCTCACTTTACATGTTCTGATCAAAATGAAAACAACAGAAATAATCAAAATAATAACTACTTCTATCATTATAATATAATTCTCCACATTAACACTGTTAATTAGAGGTATATTCCTTGTTGACTTCAGTTGACTCTGAGTCGGCTATACTCGGCGGAATATAGTTTGTGTAATTGGGGTGCAACAGGGGTTCAAAATGCAACATACGACATTATTTTGGAACCAAACTGATAATTTTCAATCTGTTACGGTATAATACTACTTTATCTGGCTGTTAATATATGAATAATACCCTAAAACGCCTTTTTAAGTTAGTTGTCTCTAGTTGTCTCTAGTTGACACTTGTTGTCTCTGTTTAGTACCACCCGTGAAATACACCCGTAGACAACTAAATCGTCTAATCGGCGCTACGTGATAAACATTCTGTCAACGTTAAACCATTCAAAATTTCTGAATTTCGGATAATGAACGTATGCATTGTAAGCATAAATTGATATTTCGTAGTATAACAGTGGTCTGATTGCGCATTTCTTTATAAATTTGCTTGAGGCATGCCATGGGGATGCATTACTATTAGGTTTCGGAAAGTAGTCCGAAACCTAAAAACTGTGCATTTAGTCTCGAATCAGCCTAGATATCTCCGATAAACTCAAAATATGTTATCGAAAAACTAACTTGTGTTGCAAATAGTGTAGACTATAGATTAACGCTTTCCCTCATACAGAATTTTGGCACCTTTGCAGAGTAGACCCTGTAAGAGACGGCTTATCTGGGTCTAGTCTGTTTGCTTATGACATGATATAGATCTGTATCCATGCTTATAAAACTTTTTAGTTGAGTCTGAGTTCATTCTCAAGTTTTTGATTGGTCAGATTTGAGCCAAAGGTCAGATTTGAGCCTTTGGCTCAAATCTGACCAATCAAAAGCTTGAGAACCAACCCAAACTCAACTAAAAAGCTTTATAAGCATGGACCCTGACTCTACACTTTTTGCAGTTGCCAGCAATGTCTGTGTTCATATGGATATGATAAAATTCAGCTAATTTAAATTTAAGATGTCCTTATTATGTCTCCCCAATATTGTTTTTGTGAGAGTTGTATGTCTGTCCGTCTGTCCGTCACACTTTCTTGTCCGGGCGATAACTCCTATATGCCTGATGCCAGTTGGTTGAAATTTAATAGGAAAATCATAATGAGAGGAAGTGGCATGCACAAGGCCCATAACTCGAGCTTCAATAATATTGGAGTTATTGCCCCTTGTACATTTTTTTCACACTTTATTGGCCGGACGATAACACCTATATGGCTAATGCCATTAGATTGAAACTTCATATATGGAAAGAGCATGATGAGAAAAAGTGTCATGCACAAGGTCCATAACTCTGGCTTCAATAATTTTGGAGTTATTGTCCCTTTTACAATTTCACACCTTTTTGTCCGTACAATAACTCCTATATGGCTGATGTCATTGGATTTAAACTTCATACACAGAAAGAGCATGCTTAGAGGAAACGTCATGCACAATGTCCATATTTCTGGATTCAATACTTTTGGAGTTATTTCCCTTTGTTACATTTTTGTCCGATCAATTACTCCTGTTCTACTGAAGCTATTGGAATGACATTTCATTTATGGAAAGAAAATGATGACAGAAAGTGTCATGTACAAGGTCCATAACTCTGGCTTCAATAATATTGGAGTTATTACCCCTTGTACATTGTTCACACTTTTTTGTCCCGATGATAACTCCTATATGGCTCATGCCATTTGATTGAAACTTCATACATGGCAAGATCATCATGAGAAGAAGTGGCATGTATAAGGGTCATAATTCTGACTTCAATACTTTTGGAGTTATTGCCCTTTATTACATTTTGTCCGATCAATAACTCATGTTCAACTGGTGCTATTTGAATGACATTTCATTTATAGACAGAGCATGATGAGAGGAGATGCCATGCACAATGTCCATAACTCTGGCTTCAATAATATTGCAGTTATTGCCCTTGTACATTTTTCACAAGTTCTTGTCCCGACGATAACTCATATATGGTTCATGTCATTTGATTGAAACTGCATACATGTAAAAAGGTATAATACGAAGAAGTGGCATATGTACAAGGGTCATAACTATGGCTTCAATACTTTGGGAGTTATAGCCATTTTTAAAATTGTTTTGGGCTGATCAATATCTCCTGTTCTACTGATGCTATTGGAATGCCATTTCATTTATGGAAAGAGCATGATGAAGGGAAGTGCGTGCACGAGGGCCATACCTCTGGTATCAATATATTTGGAGTTATTCCCTGTTATCTTTCTTTTTTCTTAAAACATATGGTGTGGAAAGCGCATGATGAGGGAAGTATCATTCATCAAGTCCAGTACTATGTTATTATATTTTTGAGTTTTCTCTTTCCATATTGTTTTAGTAAGAGTTCTTTGTCTGTCTGTCTGTCTGTCTGTCTGTCTGTCACACATCTTGTCCGGTCGAGTTTTCAGGAACAGAAATCTGACAATGTTTCGCAGTGTGTATGTGAGGATGCGAGGGGTTGCGGGGTGGGGGTGGATCGAGACATTTGCTTTTTGTGACAAAAAAACCCTCTATTTTCTGACATGAACTTCATGAGATGAAGGCTAAGATCAATCCAGTATTATAGCCTATATATCCGTGCATCAGAACCTCTCTAAAGCGGTCAGTATACCATTTACTCCATAAATAACGCCTTTACAAACATAGTATATCCAGATCATATCACTCCTATAATATCCGCCTGATCAGGCGTTGCTCGGTTTGTTTTTGAAATTATAATACAGTAAAACCTCTCTATATAACATGCCTACTGGTTTTACATCAAGCGTAACGTTGAAATGTATGTAAAGTAAATTTTCTCTAAAACGACCACCGAGAAGAGGTCTAATTCTGAACCACAGAGGCAGGTGATAGTTTAGTGTAAGAGGAGGGTAATAGAATATTTATAATGTTTTATTATCAGAATCACCTGTTTTAACCTTTCCATGTTCAATATTCATGTAAGAAATAAAAACGTCACGAACATTTATTATTTGAACTTTTATAATGGCATATATACACACAGGTTGTTTTCGTATAGGTAGAAACTGTAGAATCATATTTATATAATTCTATAAGCAAACAGAGTAGACCCTGATCAGACGGCTCCTGTAGGAGCCGTCTGATCTGGGTCTATTCTGTTTGCATATGCGCAAAAAGCGTTTATATGAGGGAAAGGGTTAAGTGTTCGTGTTAGTGAGTGTCTACTGTATGTAAAATATGTAAAATATGCTTATTACAGTAGAACATGTCTTAAGCGGCCATTTAACATAGGAGTCTTAAAAACAGGTGGTTGCCTAATGCGAGGCAAATGTAATGCAGAAAGTTCCTATATAAACTTTCTGCATTACGTTTGATATGCATTAATTTACTATCTGCCTTACAAACCTAGAATTATAGCTATTTTTATGGCCGATTAAGACAGTTTCTACAGTATTTGCAAACGTGTTTCTGTGGTACTTTGAAAGTGGTGTCTACCGGTATTCGTTATGAAAATTAGTTCTCTGGTATAAACAATGTGAACTTTTGACAGATTTGATATAAAAGTTTTGGAACGATCCCGAGGGATTCTGCTTCCTATCTGGATACACATTGTAGAAGCTCCGGACTCTGAATTTTGAAGGATTGCTATAAGCCTTTACTCCATGGATACGACGTTTGATACTGTTGCGGAAAGAGAAGACCCAGGTCAGATCAGACAGCTCCTGTAAGATCTCGCTGATCAGTACCTGCTCTGCATGTTTATGGAATTGTATAGGTGTGATTACACAATAATTTGCCATGGTTAAAATTTCCTTTGATCATATGCCGCTGTAAAACTTAATCTAATTAATATTCTTGTCATTATTTCTTACATGAATATTCATGGAGTAAAGTGATACTCTCTAAATAATAATCCGTCAACCCTTTCCCTTCTACTGACGCATTTTGGGCATCTGTAAAAATCTTTTATAAACCATTGTGATAAATAGAGCACTTGCTCCATAGTAGCAAATGCTCTAGTTATCACAATGGTTTCATTACTACACAAGTCTAGAAAATCCTTTTCTCTAGTAAATGCCCATTTTCGGTAGATCTATTCAAAGAGATTGAGTCTCAAATCAGTCTGGGTTTTACTGTAGTAAGCTTTACACCAGATGAAAAATATCGCAGACATTATTTTTTACAGCGGGTTAAGGGTTAATATTGTTTAAAAGACTGTGTTATTGTATATATTGTGTAAATTGTTTTTATTTATTTTTATTTTTTGTGTGTGTTGTTTGTGTTTGTGTTGTTTGTGTTTTATGCTTTCTGGTTTCGTTTCACGAACGCATTTACCAAACTATTATCGTAGTTAACCCTTTACCGTCCACTATTCATTTAAGAAATAATAACATCATGAATATTTATTAGCTGAATTCTTATAATATAAACTTTTCAATGGGAATTTATTGCTTTCACAAAAACTGTAGAATCAGATATATTTATGTCATGTCTTAAGCAAACAGAGCAGGCTCTGATCAGACAGGTCTGATAGGAGCCGTGAGATCTGGATCTACACTGTTTGCACATGCGTAGAAATAGCATATTTATGGAGTATTACTCAGTTTGCAAAGGTATATAAAAGCACTGGGCATTTTCAAAAAAGGAATGAAACAAAACAGAACATAATATGTTTTTGGTTAAAAGTGATAGTCCCTGCAATAAACGCGTATTTTCAATAACAAATGTTATGTTAAATCATTCTTACGGAGCTTATACTGTAAAATGTCCCTGTGATAAAAAAATAACCCGTTTTCGTCGAAACTTATACTGTTTTGTTATAATACAAAATGATATCGGCCTATATTGAACAGTTACGAAACTTAAACAACCCGAATAAATACTAATACATTAACCCTTTCGGCGCCAAATTTCTAATTGTCGTTTGCAATCCAAGTTTGTTAAATCATTCAGTAAAATAAGGAAATGAGATAAATAAATGCAAATTTCAAAGGAATAAAGCACAAATACAGAAATAGAGATTGGGACAAATAGTGAAGTCCCTGATCAGACGCCGCCTTGAAACGGCGGCGTCTGATCTGAGACTGCACTATTTGTCCTTGTGCATTTATGCGACTGCGGCGGTGTAAGGGTTAAAGCCCCACGAATGCGACAACCTAAAAGAGATATAATTCTGGGTGCTAGATGCAGGTGGTAGCTTAATGCAGGACGAAAGTTATGCAGAAATCTCCTATAGGAGCTTTCTGCATTACTTTTGTCCTGTATTAAGCAATCACCTGCTTATAAAGACAGCTATGGTTATTCTTTAAGTGGTCGCATTAGAGGGGTTCTACGGTACATGTACATCGGTCAATAACATGGGATCTTCGACATCAACTTTAACACATAAACGCTTTATCTTATTCAGTTTTATTTCGATCAGTTTTACCAGCGATATACTTGTTTTCAGCATATATAACACACGATTAAGGTAGTTGTTAGATAACGCGTTGCAATTAGAGACTATCAATAAGTGCCATGTATATAAAATTACAAATACAAATACAGTAAAAACCCTCTAATGCGACCACTTAATGATTAAACAAGTGTGTCTTTATAAACAGGTGATTGGTTAACGCAGCACAAAAGTAATGCAGAAAGCTCATGCAGGAGCTTTCTGTATTACATTTTACCTGCATTAAGCTACCACCTGCCTCTGCCACCCAGAATAATACATGATGGTCGCAATAGAGGGATTTTACTGTATAACATGTGTTCCATTGTTACATTAAATGTTATATTTCGTGTATATCATTACGCTTAGCCGAGATCCATATCGTGAGTGTCCTATTAATAAAAAGAATTCACAGAAATGGCTTTGTTATTATCCAAGTCTGGCTAAAGGCCTAAAATGAGGACAATTGGTATAATAATGACGTATTGCTCATTACACATTAAGTGTGAACTCCGTGTACTTTAACCCTTTACTCCATGAATATTCATGTAAGTAATAATGACATCACGAATATAATTACATAAATTGCAAAAATAGCACATGGACACAGGAATTGTTGACCATGGCGGAAACTTTAGAATTTGTATTCATATTGCATTATAAACAAACAGAGCAGACCCTGATCAGACGGCTCCGGATCTACTCTGTTTTCAAAGGCGTATAAAGCGTATTTATGGAGTAACTGATTAATAGTTTCCCTTATGAACAATTATGTATCAGCTGATCACTTTATGAATTTTTATTATAAAGATAAAACTTTGAAAGGGAAAGGCGGAAAAAATATGTATGGAACAAGACGTAACACTCGCGCACACGAGAAAACTGTTTGTGCTTTCGCCCTGTACGGAACCATACATATCACCCGCACGCGAGATAACTGTTTGTACTACTCTGTACAGAACAAAACGTATTACCCGCACACGTGATAACTGTTTGTACTATCCCCCTGTGCGAAACAATACGTATCAGGCGCACACATGATATAAATATTAGTACTATCACCCTGTACAGAACAATAAGCAACACCCGCCCATGTGATAACTTTGAACTATCACCCAATACGGAACAATACGTATCACTTGCACATGTGATAACTACTAGTACTATCACCCTGTACAGAACAATACGTATTACCCGCACACGTGATAACTATTAGTACTTTCACCCTGTACGGACGATTCGTATTACCCGCACGCGTGATAACTGTTTGTACTATCCCCCTGTGCGAAACAATACGTATCAGGCGCACACATGATATAAATATTAGTACTATCACCCTGTACAGAACAATAAGCAACACCCGCCCATGTGATAACTTTGAACTATCACCCAATACGGAACAATACGTATCACTTGCACATGTGATAACTACTAGTACTATCACCCTGTACAGAACAATACGTATTACCCGCACACGTGATATCTGTTTATACTATCACCCTGTACGGAACAATACGTATCACTTACACATGTGATAGTTATTAGTACTATCACCCTGTACGGAACAATACGTATCGCCCGCACATGTGATTACTGTCACTCTGGATTACTCCGGCGCGTATTTGTTTTATCAAAACGCTTGATCGATTGAGTTCGTAATGAGTTTGGCAGGTATTCTTATAAACAATTGCACAACTAAGACTTTCAAACCTTTTTGTTTTTGTTTCGTGAATCGGTATGTTTTCGTTGTACATGTAAATTAACCCTTTCCGTGTTTCATGTATGAAATTATGAAATCATTATTTATTGCCTAATTTCTTATACATGACATATGCACACACTGTACTTTTGTAGTGGTAAAAACTGCAGAATCAGATCTACATGGGTATTATTAACTGTAGAATCAGATTTACATGTATATTAACTGTAGAATCAGATCTACATGTGTATTATTAACTGTAGAATCAGATCTACATGTGTATTATTAACTGTAGAATCAGATCTACATGGGTATTATTAACTATGATTACTCGGCGTTTCAATCCGGATCCAAGCTGATTTCAAAAGCGAGTCAGATCTGGGTCAGCGGGAGAAGGTTTACTGCTGTGTCTTCTTTATGTTATATAAATGACATAACCCTTTTACTCTGTAAATACGCCTTTCTATGCCTCTGGTAAAAATCACCTTTTGAAACCATTGTGATAAATAGAGCATTTGCTCCATAGGAGCAAATGCTCTATTTATCACAATGGTTTTAAACTACAAAATTCTGAAAAAAAAGCATGATCTCTAGTTAATGCTCCTTTTCGGTAGATATATTCAAAGTGGTTGAATCTAAAAATAGCCTATGAGAGAATGGGTTAATATCCCGCTACCTTGACCCTTATCCCGCAAACATCGCCTTTAGTCACACTTGCGAAAGCTCCAGATGAGACGCCGAGTAACTCGGTCTCTCATCAGGATCCAAACTGTTTGACACTTTCTTATAATTTCTCAAAAGCTTGCGAAACGCCATCTCGTCAATTATTCTTTAAACCTTGATCGAATCGAAAGTAGTCAAAATCGCATCAGATCCTAATTTGAGCAGACATTATTTTTTTCACAGAGGGGGTCATGATTATTATCCAAAATAGCCCATTTTACTGGGTCCAAAGTGGTGGCTTCGAAGAATCGATAGTGTATCGATATTGATTAACTGGAAAACATTCTATCAATACCAACCCTTAATCCACTGTAAAACTATTGTCATTTCAGTTGCGGATCTGATGCTATTTGAACCACTTCCGATTCGATGAAGCTCAAGGGAAATTATTTACCGAATGCCAAACGGTTTGGATCCTGATGAGACGCCGAGTTTACTCGGCGTCTCATCAGGATCCAAGCCGTTTGCGAGTGCGTGTCAGATCACGGTCAGCGAGTGAATGGTGAATTGTTGTGTTTCCCTTAGTTGCTTGGTTCATAGGTTTACGCAATCCCAGATATGAATCAGACAGGATCAACTATTGCATACAGAAAATATAACGCACAGAAACTTTGCCACTTATTTGGCAAAACTGCCAACTGCTAAGTACCCCAAGGACTATTTTGGAATTATGCCCCCCCCCCCTATTTATATTGGGGAGACATTGTTTTTGTGAGAGTTATCTGTCTGTCCGTCTGTCCGTTAAACTGTCTTGTCCAAACGATAACTTCTATATGCCTGATGCGAGTTGGTTGAAACTTCATATATAAATAGAGCTTAATGATTAGAAGAGTCACGCAGAAGGTCCATAACTCTGGCTTTACTAATATTTGAGTTATTGCCCCTTGTACATTTTCACACTTTGTTGTCCAGACGATAACTCCTATATGGCGCATACCATTGGATTGAAACTTCATACATAGAAAGAGCATGATAAGAGGAAATGTCATGCCCAATATTCATAACTCTGACTTCACTAATATTTGAGTTATAGTCCCTTGTACATTTTTTCACACTTTTTAATCCGGACGATAACTCCAATATGGTTCATGCAATTGGATTGAAACTTCATACATGGAATGATTGAAACTTCATACATGGAAAGAGCATGGTGAGAGAAAGTGTCATATTCAAGGGCCATAACTCAGGCTTCAACACTTTTGGAGTGATTGCCCTTTGTTACGATCAATAACTTCTGCTCTACCGATGCTATTGGAATGACATTTCATTTATGGAAAGAGCATGATAAAAGGAAGTGTCATGCACAATGATCATAACACTGGTATCAATATTTTTGGTTATTAGCTGTAATCTTTTTTTCTTGAAAAAAATGTGGTGTGGAAAGTGCATAATGAGGAGAAGTATCATTTATCAGGTCCATTACTATGGTAGCAACATTTTGAGTTATTTCCCTTTACATATTGTTTTTGGTAGAGTTGTCTGTCTGTCTGTCACACATCTAGTCCGGTCGAGTTCTTATGTACAGAAATGTGACAATATGTCCGGAAAAAAATCCTATCGGGTCTATATATGTATTGATATGTATCAATACATATATAGACCCGATAGGATTTTTTTCCGGGTCGTTTTTTTCTTGTTTTTCGGAGTGGTTTAAGGTTCAAATAGATAGTTTTAGGCTAGTTTACATACTTCGATCACTCTTCTTTTTTTTTTTTTCTTTTTTTTTTTGGGGGGGGGGGGTCCATTGGTGAGTCCAAGCATGCGTCGGGCACCTTTGGGTTTGTTTATGAAATTATAATACAGTAAAACCTCTCTATAACGACCACTTAAGTGTGTTAATTGGTTGGTATTTAGGGCAGGTGGCTGCTTAAAGCAAGGTGAAAAAGCGTTCTGTTTTACTTTCACCTTGCTTTAGGAGCGTTCTTTTTTGCTTTCACCTCGCTTTAAGCAACTACCTGCCTTTAACACAATATAATTGATGTAATTTAGTGGCCGTTGTAGAGATGTTTTACTGGAGATCTGTCTCTACAGTTTACCAAAAGGTAACGTGTACATATGCTATTATGGAAATTAACCTAATACATATTCATAGGATTGTTTTATTTCTCTCATATGAATATTCAACAGGGAAATGGTTAATGAATAAACACGCGCCTCCTTGACAAGCACGTGGCTGCTGGTACAGGTTGAAAGTAACGCAGAAAGCTCCCTTCTGTGTTACTGTCCTTCTGCATTAATTCTGTACCTGATGGGGACTGCATTTCACACATTTGCAAGCAGGAGTCTCCTAGTCAGTTCTGCTCTGTTTGCTTGTGGATAACAAAATATATCTGGATTCTAAAATATTCTTTTTTTTCTAGTTAATATTCCTTTTCGGTAGAATCATTCAAAAAGGTTGGATCTAAAATAGCGTATGGGGGAATGGGTTAACCATTTCCCTAATTAACATTTATGCATGAATTGATCACTTCATGAATATTCATTCACTTGATTTTTATAGTGCAAAAAAAATCAGGAAATATTTTGCTGGGACAAAAACTGCAGAATCAGATCTATATAATCCCATAAACAAAACAGAGTAGACCTTGTTCATAAAGGTCATACAGCAGATGCTGTCTGATCTGGATCTACTCTGTTTGGTATGCAAACGCGTTAAAAACATTAATATGAGGGTAACGTGTAAACGACGGTATTTCATCAAGCTCTATGTTTCAATAGACGCTGTGTATGTCTGTCTGAGCCATAAGCCCTCTGTCGTATTGCATGATTGATTAAGCTGATTGATAGTATAGATCCTAATTTGACACCACTTATCTTATACCACGTCTGAAATAAAAAAAAAATTATTTTGGCAAAGCCCTGAAGAAAACATTTTCTAGTGGATTGTAATGATTACATAATACCATCGTTCTAAAGTAAGTACAGTTGAACTTCGATATCTCGAACTCGGATAACTCGAACTTCGGGATAACTCGAATTAAAAGATCGGTCCTTCCAAAATCTTACAGTACAGAATTGCTCTAAAATGTATCACTACGCATATCTAGAAACACACAGCTTCATGCGAAATATATAATGGAATGAACCACTGTAGGGGTGTGATAAAACTTTTGAATATACAATATTTGTTTGTGAAACACTATGTCCCCGACATGACCTTTAACCTCGATGTATGACCTTGACCTTAATAAGGCACATAGAAACTGTTTGCCTCCAGAAGTTGTACATGCATGCCAAGTTTGAAGTACATGTATGTATGTGCAATGGCTACAAAATTATCGTCAACGTTAAAGTTTGGACAAACCAACCAAGCAACAAACCAACAGACATACAGACAGGGCAAAAATTATATGCCCCAGGGGAGGGGGTATAACGAGTACATATCTAGATCTGAATTCTTCCAAAACACCTTGCTGGTCCTGTTATTGATTATCGACTAATTTTTAACACCAGGTCATGATTACAAAATAAATTGTTATCGCTGTCATATCTGTTATCAAGTACGTTTGAAACTGTAACTTACACGTACATCAAATGTTCATAAAATAGCCTGGTCACTTCACATAAACATCGATACGGGTCCGAAGAGTATGGATCGAGCTCATACAGAGTTTCCGGGGCCAGAGGTATCTAACGATAAAAAGGTGTGTAAAAAGAAAGAAAAGATAATACGTAAGCATAATTTACATCAGCTGGATCTACAACGTGTCCTGGAAAAACAGAAAGCGAAGCAGAATCATAAGTTGGCTGTAATAAAGGCGGACGACGAATTTAAATTAGAACGAGCTAGAACGGAATTGGAATGTAAACGGAAGCATATTAAACTGAAAGAAGAATATGGTAATGAAAGTAAAGTGTGTAGCATTTCGTAAACTAAGGCGACAACAGTGAACATCTCGTTATACTTTAAAGTGTATTGGTTTCAACGCCCGACTTATACAGGGAAATCCCAATCATTTCAAATGATTTTGATGAGACTAACACTTTACAAGTTGTTTCTTTTGATAGTCGTGTTTGGACTGTGTCTGTGGTATTCCTCTTCTAGGAAAGTATTTATGAGACTTCAGAACCCGCCGCATCGGACTGATCAGCCCAAACCTAACACAGGGCGCCTAACCCACCTCTTCAAATTTCAATGTATATATTTAAGGCTAGCGGCGATCTTTATTATTATTTGGACAAAAATGTGGGATACCAATTTTTCATCAGAATCCAAACGTTTATTTCCAACATTTATTACTGACGAAAACGATGTTTATGACACACACTGTAGACCCTGACCAAAGGGCTTCTCCGAAATCCTATTGATCTTGGTCTGCACTGTTTACAAATGTCTTAAATAGCCTACGCGGTTACCCATACTTTAAGGGTTGAGAGAAGTAAGAAAACAAAACACTTTTAGAATTGCATCAGATGATATTTTATGCAAACGTCAGGTATTTATCGAGTGAACACACTGGATATTCTTTATAAGACATTTTGAGCTGACAAAGATACTGAACTCAAGTACGACCGAATTCACATCAGGATCAAACTGTTCTATTTAATAGAAAACGTGGGATATCGTTTTAAGTTGATTGTTTGTACTTCAAATGACACTATAACCTTTGAAACTGAACTCTCAAAGTGCTCCATCATTGTTTAAAGACACTCCTAATTGGGACCATTTGATTTGATCAACGCTTTTTGGAAATGCACTCAGGAGCGAAATTGTTTCAGAATGTTGAAGAAAGTTCTGTTCCGCAACATCGATTAAAACCCAATAGCCATTGAAATCAGCAAACGTTTTGAAAGCTGAAACGTGCAAACTCGATACTTCTACAGTATAACCTCTCTTAACCGGCCATTAAATTTAGTATGAATATCGGTCTTGGAGACAGGTGGCAGCTTAATGCAGGGTGAAAGTCATGCAGAAAGCTCCTAGAGGAGCTTTCTGCATGACTTTCACCCTGCATTAAGCAGTCACCTGCCTAAAAGTGTCTAAATTCTTATCTACTAGAATTCCGGTTAAGAGAGGTTTTACTGTATTTTGTTTTAAAACTCACATGGAGAGTACATGTATATGTCATTATTGTTCTTTCTTTAGACATATTTTCTGTGGTTATTTTGTTACTAATATTTACTAGTTTTGTTATATGATATTAAAGTTAAACCTCATTCAGCCGAAATTTAACCCTTTCACCGCCAATGTCGCAAAAATGCACCACGACAAATAGTGCAGCCCCAGATCAGACGCCGCCTTTAAAGGCGGCGTCTGATCAGGGACTTCACTTTTTGCTCAAACTCTATTTCTATAACCTTGCTTTATTCCTTTGAACTTTGAACTTATTTATCCCATTTCCTTATTTTACCGAATGATTTAACAAATTTGGATTGCAGACGACAATTAGAAATTTGGCGCCGAAAAGGTTAATGGAGAAGAACTGAGAATTGCTGGGCAGGTGACTGGTTAATACAGGACGATCGTCATGCAGGAAGCTCTCAGAGGAGCTTACTGTATAACTCTAACCCTGTCCTTAGCTGGCACCTGTCTTAACCCTTTCCCTCATATAAACGCCTTTTCGGGCATCTGCAAACAGAGTAGGCCCATATCAGACGGCTTCTGTAGGAGCCGTCTGATCAGGGTCAGATGTGTTTGTTTATGAAGTTATAAAGATGTCATTCTGGAGTTTCTGCTAAGGTTGAAATATAATATACTGTAATAAACATTCAGTTAATTAATATTCAAAATGTCATTATTTTACATGGATATTCAATTGATAACAGGTTAAAGATCGATACATTCAAAGGTGCTTAGTCGAATTCTAAATTCGTCATTTCTCCACCAAAACCTTTGTTGTGACCACTCTTAAGAATCGTCTCGGAGAGACGATTCTAAAGGGTGGTCACAATCTAGGTTTTAGTTATTTTTGAAAATGTTTTAATTTACGCATCTTATCTGGACCTCTGTATAATGGTACTTCTATTCAAATAATACCATAAATCTTAAAAGTGCAGGGACCGAGTACATAAGATCGTACAATATCTTTCTTAACACTTTCCCTGTTGAATATACGTGTAAGAAATAATGACATAATGAATATGTATTAGCTGTTTTTTATAATGTCAGTTATGCTGTCCGGAAAAAGCTGGTTACTATATCTGTGATTTACCGTTACACGTGTATCATCAATTTAACCCTTTCGGCGCCAAATTTCTAATTGTCGTCTGCAATCCAATTTTTGTTAAATCATTCGGTACAATAAGGAAATGAGATAAATTAATGCAAACTTCAAAGGAATAAAGCACAGATATATAAATAGAGTTTGAGACAAATAGTGAAGTCCCTGATCAGACGCCGCCTTGAAAAGGCGGCCTCTGATCTGGGAGTGCACTATTTGTCGTGGTGCATTTATGCGACATCGGCGGTGAAAGGGTTAAGTGATAGCCTCTACTTGAAACGTGATTTTAAAATGCCTAAATTTTACATTAGTCAGTTGTTTATATACCAAAAAGAAGTATGGCACAAGATAACCAGTCGAATAAGCTAAACGCCGAAGAAGACTAAACTTTCATATGTTTATCATCGAAGACCAGATGTTATTTGGCAATGTATTAGTATTTATTCGGTTGCGTTTTAGTTTCGTTAACTGTTCGATTTTATATTTTGCTGTAGAACAAAAAATAAGTGTTGATTATAACGGTTTATTTTTTTTTTATCACAGGGGCATTTTTCGATATAAGTTCAAATTGTCTGTCTTCATAATAACGATTGAAACGTTATTGAAACGTGTTTATTGTAGGGACTGTCATTTTAAGTATCAGGCTATAACAGAGAAATCACAGTCGGTGAAATAGAACCAGCAATCCAAAAGCTGCAAAATGATAAAGCTACTGGACCGGACAAAATTTACACAGATCTTATAAAAAAGTAATGATACGATATTGAATGCTATCAAGATACTTTTGGAAACGTCCTTTGCTACAGGCCATTTCCCCCAACTGTGGAAAACTGCAAAAGTCATTTTTTTTTACAAAAAATGGAAAAGACAACTACTGCTTGCCTGTATTTTACCGCCCAATCAGTCTGACCAGCGTCCTAGGAAACTGCATGGAAAGAATCATAAATAGCAGAATGTATGCATTTGCTGAGCACCTTGAACTCATAGATAAAGAGCAAGTGGGATTCAGGAAGAAAAGGGGTACCACTCATGCCTTGCTGAGACTCACTCAAGATGTCTTTGAAGGTTTTGCGGAGGGAAAGACTACAGCCGCTGTCCTCATTGACATGGAGAAAGTCTACATGTATTTGGAGAGAGGGATCCCTGTCAAACGTTTAGTTACTACTCATGAACAGACTCAATTAAACAGTCTGCAATCTTCTCGTTTTACATTTTTACTTTTGCTTTCGAAGGATCACTCATTTTCAGAATATATGTACGTCACAACAGCAGGTGTTAAGTGCTTGTGTGGCGGCCGTAAAAAGTCGCACCGTACTTCATTTTCAGTGTTGTTATATTTTCTGGTCCTTCGGGATCATTAGTTTTGATGTTCAATTTTGAAAATTGAGTATGCTTAAGCCGGTGCTAGGGGGCGTGAGTAGTGTTGCACTTTTAATTACTACTCATGAACAGACTCAATTAAACCAAGTCTGCAATTTTCTCTTTTTACATTTCTACTTTTGGTTTTGAAGGATCACCCATTTTCAGAATATATTTCACAGACTTTGCATCAACGGCAGAATATGGAAATGGGTAAAGGATTTCTTAGAAGAAAGGGGGGCTGTCTGTGGCATAGGAACATTCACAGGTGCACCATTCTCCACCAAAATGGGTTTACCCCAAGGATTAGCTCTTTAACCGCTTCTCTTTAGCCTCTTTCTGCAAGACATGCTAAGAGAAGTATCTGGAAGTCCGACACGTGTGCCAAAAGCCTAGGAATCAAGCCTGCAAAAAGATCTTGACTCAATTACATCATGGACCAGACAATCGAGAATGAAACTGAAGACAAGATTGGGTATTGCCTTTTTTGTAAAGAAAGTACAGATGACATCTCATTGTCACTCAAGACAAGCAAATAAAGAGAGTAAAGGAAACCAAACTGCTAGGCATGGTTCTGGATGAAAAACTAACCTACGGACCACACATTCAGAAAACAGTCACAAAGGCTTCCAAAGCATTAGGGCTGCTTGCAAAAGTGGGGAAAACAGAGAAGATCTGAGCAGATTCTATGTTGAAGATTTCCAAAAAGTTGAGTGTTGTCCATTTTGAGTATGCAGTTGCTGTGTGGCATTCAAGTCCATATGTTTCACAACTAGATAGAATCCAAAGACAAGGACTATGCATGTGCTCAAGTTCATTCGGAACAACCTGCTGTGAGAGCCTTGAGGTTCAGGCCAACATACTGCCTCTGGAGCTACGCAGAGAAGAAACATCATCGGAGAAAGTGCCAACATTTTGACAAAGCCTAGAACACCCAGATCAAAGACAAACTTACCTCTAGCAATGATACAGAAACAGCCAACCATTGCAAGAGAGCTACCCCATGCCATGTACGCTCAAGCTGATCAAAGAGATGGAGAACATAACAGAGATTTACACAAAGTGCCTGGAGACAAAACTTACATACTCAGAACACATGCAGCCATCAAGAAGTAGACCAACATACTGGAATAATCTGGGATCATCCAAGAACAGATTTAAAACCCAAGAAATTGAGGCCAGTTTACAAGTTAACATTTTATCAAGCCTACCAGTTGACACAGTTGTTGCGTTCACCGATGGCTCATGTCGAGATAACCCAGGTCTTTTTCTACTCTACGATGAGTGTGTAGAGCTGAAACAACCAGTCAGCAAAACGGCATCCATTCTTGTGGATGAAATGGTGGCTATAAAGATCACTCTCCAAGCTGTGCTAGATGAACTGTTGAAAAGAGAAATTAGAAATCTGCACATTCTGTCTGAAAGTCAAACAGCAATAGGGGCCTTGGCTCTGAGTTGGGAATGCAAAACCCACTCTTCAAAGTCATGCAAATAGCTCCCAGAGGAGCTGTCTGCATGACAATTACTCTGCAAGACCGATATTTATACTAATTTGAACGTCCGGTTTAGAGAGATTTACTGTTAATGAAAAGTAAAAGTGGGGTATATAACGTCCGTCCCGCATTAAGCTATCACTTTGTTTTATAGTGGTATATGAAAAAATACGTGTAAACCATGACAGAAACTGAAGAATGATAATTATCTCTATTATCTCGTAAAGCAAACAGAGCGAACAGGTCCTGATCAAACATTGTCTACGAGTACAGCCGAAATTATTGTACAGCAATACAGGCTAACTTCATACAACAGAAAGTGTCGTGCATTCTATTGTGCAATTGTGCAGCAACACAGGCTTACTGCTTACAACATTCTACGGTTCAGCAATACTGGTTATCTTCGTACAACAGACATTGTCGTACATTCTATTGTGCAGCAATACAGGCTAACTGCATACAACAGAAAGTGTCGTGCATTCTATTGTGCAATTGTGCAGCAACACAGGCTTACTGCGTACAACATTCTACGGTGCAGCAATACTGGTTATCTTCGTACAACAGACATTGTCGTACATTCTATTGTACAGCAATAAGGCTAACTTTTTACGAAAGAAATTATCGCACGTTCTAATGTGCAGCAATAAGGCTAACTTTCGTACGAAAGAAAGTATCATAAGATAATGTGCCACGATCGTCGTATGTTGGAAAAGACAATAAAAGTACAAAAATGAGTCATGCAGGAAACACCACATACAGAACAAACACTCGCTCGAACAGCAACACAAGGAAACAGCAAATGTACATAGGTAGAAAAAACAACAAGAGACGCACAAAGACAAAACAAACATACAATAGGAGGAAGATGGAAGTACCGCCTTGGAACGGTCAGTGACAAAAGTCACCGGGGGGTTTAAACCGGTTTATGGGCGCCCAACCTCACCCTTATTCCATCCCCATCCTAAAAGACAAACAGTGTAAATAAACGTATCCCCTCTCCGACTAATCTACAACAACCGCGACAGCAAATACAGTGGTAAAGTGCATGTATAACATTTAATTGAACATACTGTATCCACCTATCGCTAGTGTACTCAATGATTGAGCTGCAAACAGAGTAACTGTAGAAAAGTAATAAAGGGTACGACAAAAATGAAATAGTACAGATATCCGACGTTCTCCTTCCATTTCTGGATTTAAGAGGTCGCCTTCATAGAGTACTAAACCCTTCTTGTCGGCGTACATGCAAAGAGGCCAGCGTGATTGCCAACTGTAAAAGGGTTCACAACCAAACATGCAGTATGTTGTAGTAATACAGGATCATATCCCTTTTTAATGAATTGTTTTATATATTTGATGAACAAAGTGAGAAAATGGGTATGTCCAATAATTTTACGAAGTTTGTAAATCACATCACCATAAAATTCAAGTTCAGTCGTACGCTCTTTAGTAAAACGAGTCCCAGAGTATGAAACCTTTTGAGTGGTCATTGTAGGGATAAAATTCCTGAATTATTAGAATACCTTCAATTCCTTCAATAAGAATGATAAAAATATTAAAGAATAGAACCACAAAACAGTATAGCGTCACCCGAACTGTGATAAGAGGAATGCAATGTTTTAGTCAACCTGATATCGTTGGTATTTACATGTTCATGTATAGCAAGGTCTTGCTAATGCGACAACATAGTTTATTAACATAGAAATCTGTAAAATTAAATGGTTGCTTAATGCACATAGGAGTTTATGCATATAGCTTTCTGCATAACCTTTATCCTGCATTGAGCTACCATCTGGTTTAAACCTCAGAAGTATACTTCTTTTTTGTCCATGCATGGCGGGACATGTACAAAATCGAGAACCAACAAAGAAAGTTTATAAACCTGGATTTTAGACATATTTTAAGAGGATTTTTAACTATACGTACATTTTAAACCCTTCCGAATACATTTCATTCATCAGACACGCAATTGAAAAGAGAACCGAGTTTTACAAACTTTTTCCACAAATCCGGATTACCAGACGTTTGAAAGGTATCATCTTACATCTGAACGATATGGAATAAAACGGAAGTAAACGGAAGTAAACAAACATGTCAGCCTACATACACAAAATGCCTATATATCGTACATGTATATACAAACTGTTTATATTTGTGCTGCTACTACAGAAACAGGAAGGATGCAGTATTGAGCAACACTTGGGTAATAACAACAATATCCCCCATATATTAACAAATGACAATCTACCCATTGTATATTTCATGAAAATATAGATATGTTGTTGATGCCAGATCCGATTCCTACACCAACCATAATCTACTACCACTGCATCAGGCTCAGATCGTCCTTATGATACGTGGAATTCAACAATATGTACAAACTTTCAGCCCTGTTACTGTCCGGCGATATATCAACGAACCCATGCCCTGTAAAAAATCCGTGTAAAGAATGCACAAAACCGGCAGCGAAAAACCACCGAGCTATCCGTTGTACATTTGTGACAAACAGGTGCATATTAAGTGTGCAAATATATCACCTTCGCCTCCATGGTATTGCAAACAGTGTAGGACCCTTCACAACAAGCACTGCAACGACAGAACTCCAAGAGAACCAACATCAGGACATTATAGACCCACAACGAACCAGTTTCGATACCAACGAAAGGGAGGACACCGGTTCTAGAAATTTGGTAAATGTAAATGATAGATATGCCCCTTCGACTGATGAGGAGGAAGAATGGAGTGACCTCCCTTGCGAAATACAAAATGAGTTGCAATTATCTGGAGCCAAAACCTTGATAGCAATGTTATAGACGTCTAGACGATGGAAGCAGACACTATACCAGTATGTCTCAAAAATGTTTATATGCCAACATCTGGGTATACTGACACCAATCAGCAGTAAACAGCATGCATTGATCTCCTCCGGGTATTTGTATCAAAATACAACGACACGCATACGGTAATAATATGCGGTGATATGAAAGCAACAATGTTAGATTCAAGATCTATAAATTCAGATAAACGGCTCAATAGGTTCATCGAGGCAGAAAATCTCACAATCTGTAGTCCTGGTGATCATATGACGCACTCCCATGGTCACGGCAAGTCACAGATAGACTATTTCTTGTGCACCAGTACAATACCAACTACCATCTCAGTGTTAGACGAGCTCCACAGCAATACATCTTCACACATACACACATCCTAATCCAGTGTTCATTTGATCTCCAGCAAATCGTCCATAGAGCCACAAAGACAATAAAGAAGCGGTTTCGCACATTATGGGAAACTTGTAACCAACAGACATTTCAAGATGAAACTTTAAAAGTTGATCTAAACAGAATTGTTAAAAACCCATCAGATATAGATAAATCAATTGCAGAGTTACACGAGTGTCTTTTAAAGGCAGAAAGTAAGGCCGTCCAAAAGAAACAGGTCAAACTAAGAGGCTCAAAATAAATGGAAAGTGTCACCGGAGGTAAAACGAAAACTGGAAGACAGTCAACGGATGTATAAGCGTAAGAAATAACCTGCTTGTGGCTGGAAACATCTTAATTGGTGGAAGGAATCGGCGAGTGACGAGTATTATGACATTTAAGATGGGCTGGCGCAGGAGATTTTGGTCGGGGCCCCTGTAAACGTTGCTTTAACAACAGAGGAGAGCAGAGCGACAGCCAAGTTCAACTTGTCATATTTTGTAAAATATGGCGGACAAAGTAGTGTCTTCCACGGGGATCAATATTATGTGAGATTTAACCCGTTCACCATCAATGTCGCATAAATGCACCACGACAAATAGTGCAGTCCCAGATTAGACACCGTCTTTTCAAGGCGGCGTCTGATCAGGAACTTCACCCTTTGTCTCAAGTTCTATTTCTATATATGTGCTTTATTCCTTTGAAATTTGCATTTATTTATCACATTTCCTGATTTTACCGAATGATTTAAAAAAAAAGATTTGCAGACGACAATTAGAAATTTGGCGCCGAAAGCGTTAATAACAATCGAACAAAGAACTATGCGAGAATATTAACCATATATCCTACAGACACGCCTTTTACTACACTCTTACAAGCAGAATAGACCCATATCAGACGTGCGAGTCATCTGATCAGGATTTGTTCTGATTGCTTATAGAATCATATAGAGTTGATTCTACAATTTCTTCCATTGACGGAGGATGTTGAAGGATGGTGCGGATGCGATGAGTATGTTAGTGCAGGTTTTATTCGCATTAAGCCTTAACCTGCTGGAAAAAAACAATGTCTGCTCAAACTCTGATCTGCTACAGTTGTTCCTGACTTTCGATTCAATCAAGCTTTTGAGAAACTATTGACCGAGTGTCAAACAGCTTGGACACTGATGAGAAGCCGAGTTACTCGGCGTCTCATCTGGATCCAAGCTGTTTGCAAATTTGAGGCAGGTCTCGCTTAGCAGGCAAATGGTGAATAGTGTAGACCCTGATCAGTCGTCACCTGTCTAACATAATGCCGAGTCTGGGTCAACACTGTTCTGTGGGAGCGCGGTAAAAGGCGGATATAATAACTAAACAACTACAGTAAAACCTCTCTATAACGATCACTAAATTATGTGCATTAGTTGGTATTTAAGGCAGGTGGCTGCTTAAAGCAAGGTGAAAGTAAAACAGAACGCTCCTAAAGGAGCGTTCTGATTTACTTTCACCTTGCTTTAAGCAGCCACCTTTCCTTTAACACAAAATACTTGATGTAATTTAGTGGCCGTTATGGAGAGGTTTTACTGTATCTATAATATATGTATCCATTGAGTCTTTTATAGACATGGTTTCAAGGAATCGTACAAGGATGTAAATTATATTTAGTTGACATAGGAAATTTAACATTTTTGAAGCAATCATTGGTGCGCTGTTTTATATTCATATCCCATTGGTCGAGTGATTTGAATGACATAATTGAATAAGATATTGACGACACAACTAAACTGTCCCTCAAAGATCGACATATCATATCAGTTATAACTGGAAGACAGGCAACGGATGTATAAGCGTAAGAAATAACCTGCTTGTGGCTGGAAACATCTTAATTGGTGGAAGGAATCGGCGAGTGACGAGTATTATGACATTTAAGATGGGCTGGCGCAGGAGATTTTGGTCGGGGCCCCTGGAAACGTTGCTTGAACAACAGAGGAGAGCAGAGCGACAGCGAAGTTCATCTTGTCATATTTTGTAAAATATGGCGGACAAAGTGGTGTCTTCCACGGGGATCAATATTATGTGAGATTTAACCCGTTCACCATCAATGTCGCATAAATGCACCACGACAAATAGTGCAGTCCCAGATCAGACATCGTCTTTTCAAGGCGGCGTCTGATCAGGAACTTCACCCTTTGTCTCAAGTTCTATTTCTATATATGTGCTTTATTCCTTTGAAATTTGCATTTATTTATCTCATTTCTTGATTTTACCGAATGTTTTAAAAAAAAAGATTTGCAGACGACAATTAGAAATTTGGCGCCGAAAGCGTTAATAACAATCGAACAAAGAACTATGCGAGAATATTAACCATATATCCTACAGACACGCCTTTTACTACACTCTTACAAGCAGAATAGACCCATATCAGACGTGCGAGTCATCTGATCAGGGTTTGTTCTGATTGCTTATAGAATCATATAGAGTTGATTCTACAATTTCTTCCATTGACGGAGGATGTGGAAGGATGGTGCGGATGCGATGAGTATGTTAGTGCAGGTTTTATTCGCATTAAGCCTTAACCTGCTGGAAAAAAAACAATGTCTGCTCAAACTCTGATCTGCTACAGTTGTTCCTGACTTTCGATTCAATCAAGCTTTTGAGAAACTATTGACCGAGTGTCAAACAGCTTGGCAGATATTGACGACACAACTAAACTGTCCCTCAAAGATCGACATATCATATCAGTTAGGGTTGCTGCGGGGATTATTATTCTTCTTGTTGCTCACAGAAAACATTATTAATGGAAAAGTAGTAAAGTCAAGCAGGCAAAGCCACATGCAAGACGCAACCACCACCAAAACACCGATAGACAGCATGACACACACACACAACCACACACCCAAACGCACACGCACACACACACACACGAAATGAACACAGAAAACACCAAAAGACACACAAGAACCAGGGACAAACGTTCCACAACATGAACAAACCACAAGCACAAAGACGCAATGCAAACAAAAGGAAGGGTGACAAAGAGAGTACCGCCTTGGCACGGTCAGCAGCAAAAACACAACTGGGGGTTTAAACCGGTTTACGGACGTCCTAACCTCACACTTCTCTCAAAGTCACCCTAGATTTACAAATATTGTAAATAAAGGTATCCCCGCTGGACTTACCCACAACATAGACGACGGTGAACACAGGACAACATGTAAAACATAGCATAATAACTGTGACAATCCGTCAAATATGTACTCAATGACTTTGCTGAAGTCAGAGCACCTGCAGGTAAGCCGTTAAGGGCACGACAGGGAAAAAATAATACATGAGTCTGGTAAGCTCCTCCTGTATCCAAGTTTAAGAGTATACCATCATAGAGTACTACCCTCGGCCTGTCATCGCGCAAGCAAAGAGGGAAGCGTAGCTACCGACTGTAAAAGGGTCGATAACCAAACATGCAGTGTGTTGCAATATAATAGGATCATAACCTTTCTTTTTAAATTTTTTAATGCGTTTTATAAACAAATCATGAAAATGGATATGACCCCGAATTTTCCTAAGTTTGTAGATAACATCCCCATAAAATTCTGGTTGAGAAATGCCTTGTCGCAGTAACGTCCGTAGATTGCAATTATATTTACTAATGAGAGGTAAATTTCGATAATAAAATTTAGAAAAGGTTTTCCGAAGTTTGTGATATCTGTAACCTTGCTTAAGAAGTTTATCAGTTATAACTAAATTACGTCTGTTAAAATCTTCAAGCAAAGAACAGGCTCGGGCAAACCTAATAAGTTGAGAAATATAAACACCATAAGATGTAGAACGTGGCACATCCCCATCTAGAAAAGGATAATTAACAATTTTAAAATTAAAATCTTCTCTTTTATCGTATACTTTGGACGAAACTTTATCATTTGTAATTGAAAGATTCAAATCTAGAAATGAAGCATTAATGTCAGATTGATTAGCTTTGTTTAAAGACAGTTCTTTTGGGTAGATTGAAGAAACCATAGTATCAAAATAAGGATTATCTAAATTCAAAATATCGTCTAAATACCTTGAAGTTTTATTAAAAGCATTAACAATATCGGTCTGTGTATCAGGTTTTAAGCTAAGCATAAAATCCCTCTCGTAGCAATACAAAAACAAATCTGCAACAAGAGGGGCACAATTTGTACCCATGGGTATACCAACAACTTGACGATATATGGTATCTCCATAACGCACAAATATATTATCTAAAAGAAAGGTAAGAGATCTACAAACATCAAGGCAAGTCCACATTGTGTAATGTTCAACTTCTGAATTCGAAAAGAATGAACGTTGAACATTACAAGCAATGAACATTTTGTTTTCTCTGGCAAAGGTTTTTTCTATTAATTTAATAAGTCTATCCTTTATAAGATGGTGAGGTAGAGTAGTATAGAGTGTAGAGAAATCATAAGAGCTCAGTAAAGAAATGTTATACTGTTCATTTTCAAGTTTTGTTAAAACATCATTTGAATTTTTTATGGACCAAAAAACATTAATACCAGAATTTTCATATATTTTATCACAGTAGCGTTTAACATGTTCTTTGATCGTAGTAAGACAGGACGTCAAAAGTATAGATAATTTAGTAGTGGTACAACAGCTAGAGTTGGCAATAAAACGCGCCTTATAAGGGTTTTTATGTAGTTTCGGAATCCAGTACAAAGTAGAAAGTTTATGTTGTTTTATGTTAGGACCAGACTTAAAATCATTGCACATTTTTACATGTTCCGAGACTATATCTTTTTCAGGTGTTTGAACTGTTATATAAGTTTTTGAATCAGTTAGCTCCTTCTTTAAAACATCAACATAATACAATCTTCAAATAATGATTACATTGTTTGATGCCTTGTCAGCAGGAACAAGAACATAATCTGAATGAAAATTAGAAATGTTTTTCTTCAAGTAGCGAAATGTAACTCTAGGTCGAGGTGGTAAAAGATGGTTATTTGATTTGTAAAAAGTTATTCGTGTATCAATAATATCGAAAATACATTTCTTCCAATCCGAAAGGGCATTAACATCAGCATGTTCTCGTAAACTGTTTTTAAAAAAAACTTTAAAGGAAAACAACTTCATCGCTTAACGTACACATCGATAGAATTGGTTGATCACAATTTTGACGAGTCGCCATGGCTTTGTTTAACCGCACTGAAATAGGATTCAATGTCACTTCAACTTCAGCGACAGTTCCAAACAACCCGGCAGCGAAACTGATGTATTATTTAAACTGTATATGCACCGTCTTAAAGATGGACGACGATCCAAATGTCAACAGACTACGGCGATATAACCAATATTACACACTTTCAGCGCAAGACAGAGACACACTCATCCAACTATGCATACTGCTGAAGCCGGACATGTTACTCAACAAATGTATCTTCCAGAGCGACGCCATGTGTGGGGACAGTGGAAACAAGTTTTATGACATAGAAAGAGTAAGAAACAACCTCTTTTTAGCTGGAAACGTTTTGATTGGTGAACGGAATCGGCAAGTGACAAAGATCATGACATTTAGGATGGACTGGCTCAGAAGAAATTGGTCGGAGCCTCTGGAAACTTTGCTTGAACAACAGAGGAGAGCGCGACTTGCAGCAATGAGGTATCAGCAACCAAGTGCGGCTTGCCACATTCTGTAAAATATGACTGACATAAGAACGTGACATAGAACATGTGACATTGAGCGTGTCATGTTTCACATTGCACGCCACATTAGATAATTTAGAATAGAAACACAAGCGTAGTTTTATCATTGTTAAATGATTTAATAAGGGTGAGGTTGGGCGCCCATAAACCGGTTTAAACCCCCGGTGACTTTTGTCACTGACCGTTCCAAGGCGGTACTTCCATCTTCCTCCTATTGTATGTTTGTTTTGTCTTTGTGCGTCTCTTGTTGTTTTTTCTACCTATGTACATTTGCTGTTTCCTTGTGTTGCTGTTCGGGCGAGTGTTTGTTCTGTATGTGGTGTTTCCTGCATGACTCATTTTTGTACTTTTAACATGTTTTAAACATAATATCATTAATTCTTTCACCGCCGAAGTCGTCAGAGAGCGACCCACAGGGCTTGTTGCAATGGGCAAATCTGTGTGATTACCTTCAAAAACTGTTTGGATCCAGATGAGAAACCGAGTTAGTCGGCCTCTTATAAGGATCCAAACCGTTTAATACACCACTATTTTTCGCCAAAGGAGTAAAGAAGAATATAGCGCGCGCTAAAAGATACCCTAAACTTAACAATCGTTCGTGCGTATAAAATGTGTGCAGTAAAACCCCGCTGATGCGACCACTTTATGAATAAAAATGATGTTTTTAAGCAGGCGATCGCTTAATGCGGGGCGAATGTTATGCAGAAAGCTCCTGCAGGAGCTTCCTGCATAACATTCGACCTACATTAAGCTACCACCTGCATTCAAGGCTAGGAATTATACCGCTATTTAGTGGTCGTATTAGCGGGCGTTACTGTATGTTTTAGTATGAGAAACAAGTTTTACATTTTCTATGTTGTTTTGAAATGCTCGTTAGCCGTTACCCAGCTATTAAAAATAATGTCCGCTCAAATTTAGAACTACTCGATTTTGACTACGTTTGAATATTATATTTGTATTTCTCCATTCAGCAAACAGAGCAGACCATGATCAGACGGCTCCTAGAGAAGCCGTTTGATCTGGGCATACTCTGTTTGCAAAGACGTGGAAAGGCGTTTATCTGAGGGAAAGGAACAACAAAATAACGTCTCCTCAAATTAAGATCTGCTACAAGTTTGACTATTTCGATTCAATCAAACTTTTAAGACCGAGTGTGAAACAGCTTAGATCCTGCTGTCAGTCAGGACACGGATAGTAGGACAGCTTGGATCCTGCTGTCAGTCAGGTCATAGATGTGGGACACCTTGGATCCTGCTGTCAGTCAAGACACGGATAGTGGGACACTTTGGATCCTGCAGGTCATAGATAGTGAGACACTTTGGATCATGCTGTCAGTTAGGTCATAGGTAGTGGAACAAAGGTGAAGCATTTCTCACACGAATATTAATTAAAAAAATTCACTGTATAAATATTCAGTAAATGATTATGATAACAAAATATCAAGAGCATGTTTGGTTGTGACTGACATTTCAGAATCATATCTATGTAATTTCATAAGTAAACAGGGAAGACCCTGATCAGACAGTTCTTACAGGAGTAAAATAGAACTAGCTATACTCTTCTTAAAAATTTATATGACGGAAATGGTTACGAT
>OY755238.1:35255665-35308165 GCA_963576725.1 Azorinus chamasolen | reverse complement strand
CTTTCGTTTCTAAAATTGCCGACTATGTTTCATCTTCCGTACTTCATTATAGCTATTTTGTTCATGAATATTCAGTAGGTATTGATATTTAGAATAAAACATAGACCAGGGAAAGGGATAACTAAGTACATTAAAACCCCGCTAATGCGAACACTTAATAAACAGCCACTGGTGTCGTTTAAAACAGGTGTTTGCTTAATGCAGGGCGAAAGGTATGCAGAAAGCTCCTATAGGATCTTTCTGCATAACTTTTATCCTGCATTAAGCTACCACCTGTCTCTGCCCCTCAGAATTATGCTCATTTTGGTGGTCGCATTAGAGGGATTTTACTGTATATGCACTACAGTAGAGTCTAGGTAAAGCGGCCATATGCTTTATTAACATTGGAGTTTTTATAAGCAGGTGATTGTTTAACCATTTCCTCCATAAATACGCATTTCTATGACTCAATAAAAATAACCTATTGAAACCATTGTGATAAATAGCATTATTTTTCACAATATTTATCACAATGGTTTCAGGCTAAGAAAATCTAAAAAATTCCTTTACTGTAGTTAATGCTCCTTTTCGGTAGATTTATTCAAATTGGTTGGATCTAAAATTAGCCTTTTAGTAAATGGGTTAATGTTCCTATAAGAGACTCCCGTATCAATTTTGTCCTGCATTAAGCTACCACTTATTTTGAAATCCAGCATGAAACTTCATTTGAGTGGTCGTATCAACCAGACTTCACTGATGTACAGTAAACCCTCTCCAATGCGACCACCACAAAAATATATGATACTGGGTCGTAGGGGCAGGTGGTAGCTTAACCCAGGGCACCCAGTGGGTTCTTCCATGTTTATATATTGGATTAGTCCATGTTTGATGTTTGCCTGGCCTAAAATTTCAATTCCGTTTGTTTTACATTGGAATTCCTTTCATCAAACAGTGTAGACTCTGATCGGACGCCGCATTATGTGAAGTCTACAATGTTTGCCTATGTCCCATGTATGGGATCGTGGGAACAAATGGGTTAATATGGGGACGAACACTATGCAGAAGGTCTAATAAAGGGCTGTAGGGACAGTTGCACAATGTGGAAAGTTATGCAGAAAGCCTATAGGGAGCGTTCTGTATTACTTTCGTCCTGCATTAAACAGCCACCTGCTTTAAAAGACGCAAGTGGCTATTCACTAAACCTTTCCCTGTTCTATATTAATATAATAAATAATAACTGCGTATTGAATATTAATTAGATTAAATTGTTATTGTAGCACATGGACACAGAATTTTGTGGCCATGGCACTAATTTTTGAATCATGTCTATATTATATCATGAGCAAACAGAGCAGCTCCTGATCAGACGGCTCCGATAGGAGCCATCTGATCTAGGTCTACTCTGTTTGCATAGGCATAGAAAGGCGCAGTTATGGAGTAAAGGGTTAAATTCGTCGTACCTTACCGTTTAATTTTCCCGCCACTGTTTATACGATGACGTCACTTATAGTTGTTATGCACTGATGAAGATGTAAATCGAAACACGTATGCAGTAAAATAAAAACGTGTTGGTTGTTTATTTACCCCATATAAGAAATAATGACATCATAAGTATGTATTAGCTGAATTTTCATAATGCAATATTATCAACTGAATGTTTCGCTCTAACAAAAGCTGTACATTTTGATCTATATCCTGCATAATAAATGTTCAGATAGCAACGTTATAACAACCGCCCGTCTTAACTGTTAGCCTTCTGAACAAATAAGTTTTACACAGTGTTTCACTCACTATATTTATAAAATTCAAGCTATAATCAATTTGTCTACCAAAGTATTAACCCATTGGCACCAGTGGATTCTTCCATGCTTATATATTTGATTAGTCCATTTTTTTTATCTAAGGGATGCTTGGTCTAAATTTTAATTTTCCTTTTGTTTTTATTGAAATTCCTATCAGCAAACAGTGTATACTCTGACCAGACGTCGCATTATGCGGCGTCTAATCAGGGTCTACAGAGTTACTCGAGGGTTTTTTGTTTACTTATTTTTAAATAAAATTAGAGTGGTGCTTAAATTATTTTTGGTATTTTGAGTATATTCTTGTTGGTTTATTTAGTTTGTTTTAAGGTGGGGAGGAATCGGAGATCTGAAGAATGTGTGTATGCATTTGTATGTATTATATGAATTAAAATCCTTTAACCACTTACCTTATAGACACAAATTGTAACATTTTGCAGTTAGAGTTGATTCTTATTATATAAATCTGATTTAACAGTTTCTGTCTTGGCAAATACCCCTGTCTACATATACCATTACTAAGTTAATAAGTGTTCACAACAGCATTACTTTAATATTCACCAGGAATGGGGCTAAACCATTTACAAAATCTTCATGGAATTTGAAAATTTAATATTGTAATTGACTACAGTCAACTCTCGTTACAACAACCACATGTGTCCCCGCAGAATGTGTCATTTTATAGAAAATGTCGTTGTAATGGGCATTAAGTTATACAGTAACATCCTCTAAACTGGACGAGTTATACAGTAACACCCTCTAAACCGGACGAGTTATACAGTAACACCTTCTCAACTGGACGAGTTATACAGTAACACCCTCTCAACTGGACGAGTTATACAGTAACACCCTCTAAACTGGACGAGTTATACAGTAACACCCTCTAAAATGGACGAGTTATACAGTAACATCCTCTAAACTGGACGTGTTATGCAGTAACACCCTCTAAACTGGACGAGTTATACAGTAACACCCTCTAAACTGGACGTACAAGTTACCACTAATGTCGGCCTGTATGACAGTTGACAGCTTAACCCATTCCCTCATAGACTATTTTTAGATCCAATCACTTTGAATAACCGAAAAGGAGCATTAACTAGAAAAAAGGAAACTTTTAGAATTTTGTAGTTTGAAACCATTGTGATAAATAGAGCATTTGCTCCTATAGGAGCAAATGCTCTATTTATCACAATGGTTTCAACATGTGGCTTTTGCAGAGGCGTCAAAAGACGTCAATATGAGGGAATGGGTTAATGCAGGGTGAAAGTCATGCAGAAAGCTCCACTCCTAGAGGAGCTTTCTGCATTACTTCCATGTTGCATTAAGCAGCCACTTGCCTAAAAAGATTTAAAGTATTCTTTACTAAACTGTCCGTTAAGAGGGGTTTTACTGTATCCGTTTCCGAAATTCGTGGCGGTATAACGAATATTCCGTTATAACGAATGTCGTTGTACCGAGTGTTCATTGTATTTGATTTGGGATTTAATATTTTAATATGGTATTGACAGCTGGAATTCTTGGTATGATTTGGCTTTTAAACCGTTGGAAGAGGAAGGTATTTGCGTTATCTAAATACGTGGTACACGTTTATCTGCGATCAAAGCAAATCGACAACTCCTTGCAGTACGGTTGGATTTGAGGATTAGACGCATGGACTACAAAAAGCATCAATTAATCTTTTGAATTAATAAATATCATCGTATTCTAAGTTTGCCGTTAACATCGATTAGACAGTTCGGAGAAGTTGCCATGGCTTTGTTTAACCGCACGGAGATAGGGTTAAGACAAACTTCGTCTTCAGTGACTGTACCGGACAATCCAACAGCGAGACTGATGTATTATTTAAACAGCATGTGCTCCGTCTTAAACATGGATGACAATGCAGAGATTAATAGATTTCGGCGTTATAACCAATATAACACACTTTCCTTCCAAGAAAAAAACACACTTATTCAACTTTGCCTTCTACTGAAACCAAACTTGTTACTTGTATCTTCCAGAGCGACGTCATGTGTGGGGACAGTGGAAATAAGTTTTATGAGACAGAAAGCGTAAGAAATGACCTGCTAGTGGCTGGAAACATCTTGATTGGCGGACAGAAACGACAGGTGACGAGTATTATGACATTTAAGATGGGCTGGCTGGAGAGAAATTGGTCGGAGCCACTGAAAGCTTTAAGTGATCAGCAAGAGAGGGAGAAACAACGTGCGCTGCAACAACAGAGGCTTGAACAACAGAGGAAACAGGAAAGACAACGTGCCCTGGAGCAACAAAGGCGGGAGGAGCGACAACGCGCCCTGGAACAACAGAGGAGGGAAGAGCATTATGCCTACATGAGGCAGCAAAAACAGAGTAAGTCTTGTCATATTTTGTAAAATATGGCGGACACAGAGCACGTCTGACGGTGCATGCCTACAGGTTTTACATCAAGCGTAACGTTGACATGTATGTAAAGTAAAACTTCTCTAAAGCGACCACCGAGAAGAGGTCTAATTCTGGACCACAGAGGCAGGTGGTAGTTTAATGTAAGAGGAAGGTAATAGAATCTTTATAATGTTTTATTATCGGAATCACCTGTTTTAACCTTTCCCTGTTCAATATTCATGTAAGAAATAAAAACGTCACGAACATTTATTATTTGAACTTTTATAATGGCATATATACACACAGGTTGTTTTCGTATAGGTAGAAACTGTAGAATCATATTTATATAATTCTATAAGCAAACAGAGTAGACCCTGATCAGACGGCTCCTGTAGGACCCGTCTGATCTGGGTCTATTCTGTTTGCAAATGCGCAAAAAGCGTTTATATGAGGGAAAGGGTTAAGTGTTCGTGTTAGGGAGTGGCTACTGTATGTAAAATATGTAAAATATGTAAAATATGCTTGTTACAGGAGAACATGTCTTAAGCGGCCATTGAACATAGGAGTCTTAAAAAACAGGTGATTGTCTAATGCGAGGCAAAAGTAATGCAGAAAGCTCCTATATAAACTTTCTGCATTACGTTTGATATGCATTAATTTACTATCTGCCTTACAAACCTAGAATTATAGCTATTTTTTATGGCCGCTTAAGACAGTTTCTACAGTATTTGCAAACATGTTGCTGTGATACTTTGAAAGTAGTGTCTACCGGTATTCGTTATGAAAATTAGTTCTCTGGAATAAACCACGTGAACTTTTGACAGATTTGATATAAAAGTTTTGGAACGATCCCGAGGGATTCTGCTTCCTATCTGGATACACAATGTAGAAGCTCCGGACTCTGAATTTGGAAGAATTGCTACAAGCCTTTACTGCATGGATACGACGTTTGATACTGTTGCGGAAAGAGAAGACCCAGGTCAGATCAGACAGCTCCTGTAAGATCTCGCTGATCAGTACCTGCTCTGCTTGTTTATGGAATGATATAGGTGTGATTACACAATAATTAGCCATGGTTAAAATTTCCTTTGATCATATGCCGCTGTAAAACTTAATCTAATTAATATTCTTGTCATTATTTCTTACATGAATATTCATGGAGTAAAGTGATACTCTCTAAATAATAATCCGTCAGCCCTTTCCCTTCTATTGACGCATTTTGGGCATCTGTAAAAATCCTTTATAAACCATTGTGATAAATAGAGCACTTGCTCCATAGTAGCAAATGCTCTAGTTATCACAATGGTTTCATTACTACACAGGTCTAGAAAATCCTTTTCTCTAGTAAATGCCCATTTTCGGTAGATCTATTCAAAGAGATTGAGTCTAAAATCAGTCTAGGTTTTACTGTAGTAAGCTTTACACCAGAAGAAAAATATCGCAGACATTATTTTTTACAGCGGATTAAGGGTTAATATTGTTTAAAAGACTGTGTTATTGTATATATTGTGTAAATTGTTTTTATTTTTTTAAAAAAATTTTTGTGTGTTGTTTGTGTTTGTGTTGTTTGTGTTTTATGCTTTCTGGTTTCGTTTCACGAACGCATTTACCAAACTATTATCGTATTTAACCCTTTACCGTCCACTATTCATTTAAGAAATAATAGCATCATGAATATTTATTAGCTGAATTCTTATAATATAAACTTTTCAATGGGAATTTATTGCTTTCACAAAAACTGTAGAATCAGATATATTTATGTCATGTCTTAAGCAAACAGAGCAGGCTCTGATCAGACAGGTCTGATAGGAGCCGTGAGATCTGGATCTACACTGTTTGCACATGCGTAGAAATAGCATATTTATGGAGTATTACTCAGTTTGCAAAGGTGTATAAAAGCACTGGGCATTTTCAAAAAAGGAATGAAACAAAACAGAATGTTTTGGGTTAAAAGTGATAGTCCCTGCAATAAACGCGTATTTTCAATAACAAATGTTATGTTAAATCATTCTTACGGAGCTTATATTGTAAAATAACCCTGTGATAAAAAATAACCCGTTTTCGTCGAAACTTATACTGTTTTGTTATAATACAAAATGATATCGGCCTATATTGAACAGTTACGAAACTTAAACAACCCGAATAAATACTAATACATTAACCCTTTCGGCACCAAATTTCTAATTTTCGTTTGCAATCCAAGTTTGTTAAATCATTCAGTAAAATAAGGAAATGAGATAAATAAATGCAAATTTCAATGGAATAAAACACAAATATAGAAATAGAGATTGGGACAAATAGTGAAGTTCCTGATCAGACGCCGCCTTGAAACGGCGGCGTCTGATCTGAGACTGCACTATTTGTCCTTGTGCATTTATGCGACTGCGTCGGTGAAAGGGTTAAAGCCCCGCTAATGCGACCACATAAAGGAGATATAATTCTGGGTGCTAGATGCAGGTGGTAGCTTAATGCAGGACGAAAGTTATGCAGAAAGCTCCTACAGGAGCTTTCTGCATTACTTTCGTCCTGCATTAAGCAATCACCAGCTTATAAAGACAGCTATGGTTATTCTTTAAGTGGTCGCATTAGAGGGGTTCTATTGTACATGTACATCGGTCAATAACATGGGATCTTCGACATCAGCTTTTACGCATAAACGTGTTATCTTCTTCAGTTTTATTTCGATTAGTTTTATTCAGCGATATACTTGTTTTCAGCATATAACAAACGATTAAGGTAGTTTTTAGATATTTTTAAAACGCGTTGCAATTAGAGACTATCAATAAGTGCCATGTATATAAAATTACAAATACAAATACAGTAAAAACCCTCTAATGCGACCACTTAATGATTAAACAAGTGTGTCTTTATAAACAGGTGATTGGTTAACGCAGCACAAAAGTAATGCAGAAAGTTCATGCAGGAGCTTTCTGTATTACATTTTACCTGCATTAAGCTACCACCTGTCTCTACAACCCAGAATAATACATTTAGGTGGTCGCAATAGAGGGATTTTACTGTATAACATGTGTTGCATTGTTACATTAAATGTCATGTTTCGTGTATATCATTGCGCTTAGCCGAGATCCATATCGTGAGTGTGCTATTAATAAAAAGAATTCACAGAAATGGCTTTGTTATTATCCAAGTCTGACTAAAGGCCTAAAATGAGGACACTTGGGATAATAATGACGTATTGCTCATTACACATTTAGTGTGAACTCCGTGTACTTTAACCCTTTACTCCATGAATATTCATGTAAGTAATAATGACATCACGAATATAATTACATAAATTGCAAAAATAGCACATGGACACAGGAATTGTTGACCATGGCGGAAACTTTAGAATTTGTATTCATATTGCATTATAAACAAACAGAGCAGACCCTGATCAGACGGCTCCGGATCTACTCTGTTTTCAAAGGCGTATAAAGCGTATTTATGGAGTAACTGGTTAATTGTTTCCCTTATGAACAATTATGTATCAGCTGATCACTTCATGAATTTTTTATTATAAAGATAAAACTTTGAAAGGGAAAGGCGGAGAAAATATGTATGGAACAAGACGTAACACTCGCGCACACGAGAAAACTGTTTGTGCTTTCGCCCTGTACGGAACCATACATATCACCCGCACGCGAGCTAACTGCTTTTACTACTCTGTACAGAAAAAAGTATCACCCGCACACGTGATAACTATTAATACTTTCACCCTGTACGGACGATTCGTATTACCTGCACGCGAGATAACTGTTTGTACTACCCCTTGTGCGAAACAATACGTATCAGACACCCAGTACAGAAGAATAAGCAACAACCGCACATGAGATAACTTTGAACTATCATCCAGTACGGAACAATACGTATCACCCGCACACGTAATAACTTTGTACTATCACCCAGTGCGCAACAATACGTATCACCCGCACACGTGATAACTTTGTACTATCACCCAGTACGGAACAATACGTATCACCCGCACACGTGATAACTACTAGTACTATCACCCAGTACGGAACAATACGTATCACCCGCACACGTGATAACTACTAGTACTATCACCCAATACGGAACAATACGTATCACCCGCACACGTGATAACTACTAGTACTATCACCCTGTACGGAACAATACGTATCACCCGCACACGTAATAACTACTAGTACTATCACCCAATACGGAACAATACGCATCACCCGCACACGTGATAACTACTAGTACTATCACCCAATACGGAACAATACGTATCACCCGCACACGTGATAACTTTGTACTATCACCCAATACGGAACAATACGTATCACCCGCACACGTAATAACTACTAGTACTATCACCCAATACGGAACAATACGTATCACCCGCACACGTAATAACTACTAGTACTATCACCCAGTGCGGAGCAATACGCATCACCCGCACACGTGATAACTACTAGTACTATCACCCAGTGCGGAGCAATACGCATCACCCGCACACGTGATAACTACTAGTACTATCACCCAGTGCGGAGCAATACGCATCACCCGCACACGTGATAACTACTAGTACTATCACCCTGTACGGAACAATACGTATCACCCGCACACGTGATAACTACTAGTACTTTCACCCAATACGGAACAATACGTATCACCCGCACACGTGATAACGACTAGTACTATCACCCTGTACGGAACAATACGAATCACCCGCACACGTAATAACTACTAGTACTATCAACCTGTACGGAACAATACGTATCACCCGCACACGTGATAACTACTAGTAATATCACCCTGTACGAAATTGCCCGTACACGTGATTACTGTTTGTACTATCACACTGAATTACTCTGGCGCTTATTAGTTCTATCAAAGTGCTTGATCGATTGAGCTCGTAATGAATTTGGCCGGTATTTTTTATAAACAATTGCACAATTCAGACTTTAAATCTATTTTTCAATGAATTGGTTTTTTGTTGTACATGTAAATTAACCGTTTCCCTGTTTGATGTATAAAATTATGAAATCATGATTATTTATTACCTGGTTTTAATAATGGCATATGCACACATTATACATGTAGTTTGGTATTTGGTAAAAACTGTAGAATCAGATCTACTTGTGTATTATTAACTATGATTAATAATCAAACAGTGCAGACCCTGATCAGACACCTCATGTAGGATGTTGGTCTGCTCTGTTTGCAAAGGTTTGAAAAGCGTTTGCATGAGGGTGAACACTTTACTCCATAATACACGTTTTAACAATTAGCCTGCTGAAAAATAATCCAATTCTGCTCAAAATCTGATCTACTACAAGTTTTATTCACTTTCGATTGGTTAGAAAGTTGAAGAAACAATTGACCGAATTGCAAACAGATTTGACCCTGATGCAATCAGCTTGGATCCAGATGAGACGCCGAGTTATTCGGCGTCGCATCTGGATCCAAGCTGATTGCAAAAGCGAGTCATATCACGATCAGCGAGAGAAGGTTTACTGCTTTTTCTCCTTTACGTGATATAAAATACCTAATTAACCATTTTCCTCAATAAATACGCCTTTCTACGCCTCTGTAAAAATCACCTGTTGAAACCATTGTGATAAATAGAGCATTTGCTCCATAGGAGCAAATGCTCTATTTATCACAATGGTTTTAAACTACAAAATTCTAAAAAGAAATCATGATCTCTAGTTAATTCCCCTTTTCGGTAGGTTTATTTAAAGTGGTTGGATCTAAAAATAGCCTATGGGGGAAATGGTAAATTTATTGATTGAATTTTTACAATGGCATAATATGTATGCAGGTTTTTTGGTTTTGGTAGAAACTGTAGAGTCCGATCTACCCTTATCCCTCAAACATCGCCTTTAGTCACACTCGCGAAAACTCCAGATGAGACGCCGAGTAACTCGGTCTCTCATCAGGATCCAAACTGTTTGACACTTTGTTAATAATTTCTATTTTCTATTTTTATTCCTAAAAACCTTGATTGAATCGAAAGTAGTCAAAATCGCGCCAGATCTTAATTTGAGCAGACATTATTTTTTTCACAGAGGGGGTCATGATTATTATCCAAAAATAGCCCTTTTACAGGGTTCAAAGTGGTGGCTTCGAGGAATCGATAGTGTATCGATATTGATTAACAGGAAAACATTCTATCTAGACCAACCCTTAATCCACTGTAAAACTATTGTCATTCCAGTTTCGGGTCTGATGCTATTTGAACCACTTCCAATTCGATTAAGCTCAAGGGAAATTATTTACCGAATGCCAAACGGTTTGGATCCTGATGAGACGCCGATTTACACGGCGTCTAATCAGGATCCAAGCCGTTTGCGAATGCGTGCCAGATCACGGTCTGCGAGAGAATGGTGAATTGTTGTGTTTACCTTAGTTGCTTGATTCATAGAAGTGCGCAATCCTAGATATGAACCGGACAGGATCAGTTATTGCATACAGAAAATATACCGCACAGAAACTTTGCCACTTATTTGGCAAAACTGCCAACTGCTAAGTACCGCAAGGACTATTTTGGAATTATGTCCCCATCCATATTTATATAGGGGAGACATTGTTTTTGTGAGAGTTGTCTGTCTGTCCGTCTGTCCGTTAAACTGTCTTGTCCAGACGATAACTTCTATTTGCCTGATGCCAGATGGTTGAAACTTCATATATAGATAGAGAATAATGATAGGAAGAGTCATGCAGGAGGTCCATAACTCTGGCTTTACTAATATTTGAGTTATTGCCCCGTGTACATTTTCACATTTTTTGTCCGGACGATAACTCCTATATGGCGCATACCATTGGATTGAAACTTCATATATGGAAAGAGCATGATGAGAGAAAGTTTCATAACTTTATACATAGAAAGAACATGATAAGAGGAAATGTCATGCTCAAGGTCCATAACTCTGACTTCACTAATATCTGAGTTATAGTCCCTTGTACATTTTTTACACTTTTTAGTCCGGACGATAACTCCTATATGGTTCATGCCATTTGATTGAAACTTCATACATGGAAAGAGCATGATGAGAGAAAGTGTCATATTCATGGGTCATAACTCTGGCTTCAACACTTTTGGAGTGATTGCCTTTTGTTACATTTTTGTCCGATCAATAACTCCTGCTCTACCGATGCTATTGGAATGACATTTCATTTATGGAAAGAGCATGGTGAAAGGAAGTGTCATGCACAATGGTCATAACACTGGTATCGATATTTTTGGTTATTAACTGTTATTTTTTTAATATGTGGGTTGGAAAGTGCATAATGAAGAGAAGTATCATTATCAAGTCCATTATTAGCAAGTAGGAGTGACTTGTCGTTTTTATTTATGGATTTGGTTTTTTCCAAACTATTCCATTCTATACAAAAGGGTTGCTTAAATTGACGAGCTAATTTCTCGTGAAGCCCGTGCAGTTAGTTAGACCCAGAGTCCGATTGCCTTTACATTGTAGTGATTAATTCAAATAGTGCAATGCTGAGCCAACCTAAAACAATAGTGGTATTAACCCAATCTATGGGTTATCTATAAATAAAAACGGCAGGTCACTCCTTCTTGCTAATACTATGGTAGCAACATTCTAGGTTATTTCACTTTACATATTGTTTTTTGTTAGAGTTGTTTGTCTGTTTGTCTGTCACACATCTAGTCCGATCGAGTTCTTATGTATAGAAATGTGACACTACGTCGCAGTGTGTATGTGTGGGTGCGAGGGTGTGAGACATCTGTTTTTTTTGTGACAAAAACCACTCACACCTCCCAGGCTGCACGTGCTACTTGCCTTGGTTCGAATGCGTGCCCCAACTACATGCACAGTTTGACTGAACGTCGCTAAAACTTGTTTCAGTCGATCAAGAATCTCCATACACACGCTCTGTGGTGAAAACAGGACTCAAATAACAAAATTAATGATAGTAAATTATGTTGGGATACTTAGCAGATTTGCTGAGTGTATAAATCCGGATAAGCGGATTGTGACTTCGGGAGGCTGTATGCTTTATCATGTTCTCTTTGTGTTTTTATATCTTGCTATCTTATGCTTATGTATGCTGTGTTTGCTTTATGTCTTATAATTTGCTTTACTTTTTGCTTGATTTTTATTTAATGCGATCTTATGCTCATTTTGCTATCTGTGATGTTTAATGTTGCTAATATGCCATTGTGATTCTATGTTTGTGCTGTAGTGTGTATGTGCTTGAAATGTCGGTGTTAAAAGCTCAGTCGAGCTTATGTTATCTGTTAATTATGTACCGACTTGTAAATAAATATTACATGACTTGACTTGACTTGATTTGGATCTGTACATTACCGGAAGAAGAATAAATTTACGACCCAATTTTCGTCAAAGTCACGAAAACTTGCGGAAATCATCGGGATCGTCGAAGGGTTGAACTTCCGGTTGTCTGAGGGTTGAACTTCCGGTTGTAAACAAAAGTGGCGGTTTTTAGAGCTCTTAAAATGTAGTGTTTTTGGATTATCTGAAGGTTCCAGGCTATGAATATGTGATCTAATATCAATTTAGTGCTAAATCTGATGAATTCGTTATACAAGCTGGTAATATAGAAGCTCTTGAATTTGAATTGAATTGTTGAATGACTATCAGAGTCCATGCACAAGATTAAGCCAAACGCGGAACCCGCAAACGAAATAAATCATCGCCGGGTGTAAACGATCAATTGACGAAAAAACACAGGTTCGGTCTATAACAAAATATAAATGGTGAAAGTGAAGATTCGGAATATTTTGAATCTGCAGACATTTCTGACTCGGATATAACCATCAGTGTGTTCATTGGCAGTTGCCCCACCCATTACTACCGCATCAATGGCTACCTCAGAGTTTTCACCTGGTGTTGTATCTACAAGTGTCATAAATGAAATGGTTGAGAAGTTAGCCCCATTACTTGCACCAAATCTGAAAACTGAACTGATGCGAGAGCTTGAAACAGATATTGAACAACTTGTGGAATCGCGAACAGCTCAACCGCAAGAAGAGTTGACAACTCTGGGCACTGAAAACAATATACTCAAAAATGATTTGCTTTTACTGCGTCTTGAGCATGACGAAATGGAACAGTATGGTAGGAGAATGTGCTTAGATCTCTCCGGTATACGGAGATACAAAGGATCCTGCAGAAAACGTCGAGGCCAAACTTATAGATCTTTCTTCAAAATGCACTGTTCATCTATCATCTAATGACATTGTTAAAATGCGTAGTCTACTCTTTGATGGACTGTGGTGAAATAACATCATACCAGAAAATCAGTATACATTTAAACTCTGTAACGGACTTGATTGGTCAAAACAAAACATGTTTGCACTTGTTTGAGACGTGTCTAAACTTACGAATTGGGATATTATATGGTAAACCGAACAACTATATTAAACGCTTGTATCACTATGGTTTACATTATGGTTACACTTCAGCTCATCCGTAACATCTAATGCCTAATATTGTCCTGTTTTATTTACCTGTCAAAATGTAAATATTCCTACGTCACTGAAAGGCTATATTTAGCTCGGGTAAGCCTGTGCTTCAAACGTTTTTTCAAGAGATTCACAATAAATGTACAAGTACTCGAATAAGCAAAGTAGGACATATTTTATTAGCGGAATCAATGGATATCAACCGAAGCTATTTATGGCGTGTTCAGCAAGCAGGTTAATAAAACAGGACAATACCTATGTAATATACCGTCTGCTTCACAGTATCATGTACAACCTAGCTATTGAAATCTGGCATACACAGAGAGAAAGAGAGAATCCAAATATGCCAGGAGATAGAGAGAGGGGGAGAGAGAGAGAGAGAGAGAGAGAGAGATGGAGAGAGAGAGAGAGAGAACTTACCACTACTATTTTACAATGGATGGCTTAAATTATCGTCTGCTTAAACTCGGTATAGAAGCCAAATCACTGTTTACATATGTAAATGGTCATGCCATCTCTAGGACTTATATTCAAACTAATTCACGTCGTCTGCTAGTGAGGTCGGTCGTCTGCTAGCGAGCCGAACCATCACACTCGAACGCCCCCAACTGTCCCTGCTCAAAACCTAATGACGTCATTTAGAAGGGGTCACTGGGTGCGCTGCGGTCTGAAGGTAGGTCCCCTAACTACTTACCACATTTATATAACGCTCTTTTCATACAGGATATGTGCGTTCAAAAGCGCTTCACATGAATAATTTGCATGTACAAAACTGAGTGTATATAATGCTTACAGGATATTTAAAACGAAAGAAATTTAAGATAGATATATCGATAAAAATATTAAAAATGAAATTAATTTAACCCCTTCGCTTGCTGAATTTTAAAATACACGTCTCCTTCTTTACCCATGCCCTGTGGTAAAATTACATATAATCGTCACTGTGAACAAGTATTTCTTGACCTTGGGCTTGCTGGCAGCATGGACTAGGTGCGAAATTAAAGTATAGTCCGACAGGGAATTCCTGACAGTTACGTCATAATTAGTTTACTTGAATATTCATATGACAGGTTATTTCTTAAAAGAGAAGACTGTCACTATATGATTATGATGAGTCCGTAGCCGAGTGGATAAAGGCGCTGTCATCCGAATCAAAATGTACCTGGTTCGAAACCCACATAAGTCAAATTTTTTTTTCGCTTTTCTCTTTTGCCTCAACAACACATGTCAAAAAACAGAAAGCAGGACCAAACAATAACATAAAAATATAAAAAGAGAATAGATCCTATAGAGAAAATGTACTGACAAAAGTATTGAAAAATATGAAAACAACAAACAAATAAAAGTACGAACGCCGGTGAGTTTCGAACTCGGGTAGCGCGCACACAAAGCCGCATACGTGTCCTTTAGACCACGGAATCGGATATCCACTGGTGTAATGTTTGTCTTATTTATTAATTATCCCATTCACATCATATATTGAGGAAACCCCGTCTATTTTTAGCTTTGTTATTGTGCTGACTTAACTGCCAGACCTAGTTTGTTTATCTATAGTGATGGTGTTTTAAGGTATTTCCTGCAATGGCCGTTTGTTTACTTTCTTTCAATTTGACCTTCATATTAAAAATTGATCAAATCTATATTTTAACAATTTTTCAGCAATTACTTTAATACAGTTATTGGAAGATTCGAGGTCAACCAAGTGCCAAGCAAAGATGTCAAACTGTATCTCATGGGTGAAGGCCATATATTTACCAATACTTAGTGAATTATGCAATTGCTTCACACCCATCCGACACTTTACACAGCATTTGATCCACCGAACTAACAACATTGTATTTCAATTTACATACAAATATTTATTCAACTGGTGTATACAATAAAGTTCACAAAGAAACAAATCTGACCCTATTTGCATGGTTTGGCTATTATGGGGCATGGTTCCCGCTTCCATCTGTTAACCCAATTGGTTAACAGGACACCGGACAAATCGTCGTAAAGGGCGACCTTTGACAGCAATCCTTAAAAGCCACAAAAGGCTTCAATCAAATATGCCACAAAAGGCTTTAATCAAATATGCCACAAAAGGCTATAATCAAATATGCCACAAAAGGCTTCAATCAAATTCAATCAAATATGCCACAAAGGGCTTCAATCAAATATGCCACAAAAGGCTTTGAATTAGTCAAATTTCAAAATTGTCTTCTGCCCAAAGGCAGTTCAAGTAAATAACTGCAAACGCATATTTCGCCACCTCCAACTGGCTGATCCTGGGAATTCAGTAATCGAGCCATCTTCAATGACGAAACATCCATTATATTAAATACCTATTAACTGCAAACGGATATTTCGCCACCTCCAACTGGCTGATCCTGGGAATCAGTAATCGAGCCATCTTCAATGACGAAACACCCGTGCTTTTTTCATAATTGCTGACCTATATAGACTGAAATGCCAAATCCAATAAAAATATTGCAATTACGCCTGACAAATCGATTTATGTTTGTGCTTCGCTGTCTGCCAAATGGCGCCACCGTCAAAAGTGAGAGGCACTTTTGCCACAGCGAGGCAAAACAGGATTGCTGGATAGACGCGGGAACCAAAAGTGATGTCAAGATGTTTAATGTAAAAGCCATTGCCCCTAATAACCTGGTTTGATACATAATTGTTAAAACGTTTCCTTGCAGCTTCCATGGCATGAGAATTGTTAGAATGACGCCAACTGGTTCTAGGCAAAACTTCTGACCATATAATCTTAGCTCTGAAATTGGTCCTAATGTAAGCAAGAACTGTGTCTATGTGAAAACGCAACCTCAGAAGTGTAATGCGACCCAAGTCATTCCCCCCACAATGAATTAATATCATATCTGGTTCCTCCCCAACTGCCTTTAGCGTTTCCAATTCCCGTGTAACCTCGAGCAAGGATAGGCCACTGTACCCTTGCCACCAAATGTCCACATCATCAAGTTTCAAATTAAGTCCCCTTGGTCGACATCTAGCCACAGCAAATGCATTCTTTATTACTGAGGAGCCTAGGCACCAGATCTTTACTGTACCTAAAATATCTTGTTTAAAGTTAGAATTGGGAAAAAGACAAGGTGGGAGAGAATATGACTGATGGATATTGTGGGAAGCGTTACGACCTGGTCAGGCTTAATATAAACGCGGTAAGCCTCAGATCGCCATCGACCAGCACTCTTAATTGATTCGACTGACCAGCCTGCCATGGCCGCGGTGGTTGCAGCCCCAATGCGAAAGGAGTGTGAGCTATAGCAGCCATCATCTAACTGTAAATTCCGTAAACACCTTTTTAATACAGCAGTAAATTGGAAACGTGTTAGTGGTGTGCCGTTAAAATGACACAACAAAGGCCCTCTGACACAGGGACGCTGCTGAAGGTAACGCTCAAAATTAGAAACAGGGCATGCAAGTTGACCTGTACGACTAAGTTTCAAAGTGTTCCCACAACCATATTGATCCGACTTAGAATGCCTGATTAAAATAAAAACCGACATGCCGTCGGAGTTAACGGTAATATCCGAACGTGCAATGACATCTGAAGTGCAAGTTGTACTCTTCACAGCCAACTCACTGACACGCAGAAAAGCGGAAAATGCGAGACAGTACGCCGAGGCGAACAAATACGCTCGTACAAACACTTGGTAGAACCGACAAGACTGATTTTAACAGGTCCAGCGTTATTGGCAGTCGTACTCTGCGTTTGACATTAGTTCTTTTCAGACCCTCAAGAGACTTCTGAATGACAAAAGTTTTCGAAACATCACAGACATTCTGTACTTTACATTGAAATCCAACTGCATTAACATATAATCTGGCTGTATTGTGTGTAAACCCTTGTAAGGAAAGACATGCTATGAACAAAGTAACGCTTGCAATGGTGGGTGGCCATGTTCTAACCAAGCCATACTGCCTACGAAAACGCTCAAAACTAGCCAACCCTGTGCCATAAGCTCCTTTTGTATTATCAGCTAAAGAAGAATTTAGCAATCTACCAGACTCAGATTGCAAATCATGGAGTGAAATCTGTCGGGGATGACTTGTGGCTCCTGCTTTGCCTCTGGCGCAATCTGCCGGAAACGAGTCCACTGTAGACGAGAAATTGAATCAGCAATACCATTAGACTGCGACTCTATATGTCTAGCTCTAAAAATTATTCCACTGCCAATAGCGAACAAAACAAATTGTCTGACCAACTGCATTAGACGCTTTGACTTAGTCGTTTGCTTATTAATGACCACTACCAAAGCCTCATTGTCAATGTAAAGCACAACTTTATTACTGCTGAGCTGTTTTTCCCACAAGAAAACTGCCAGTAAAACTGGCACCATTTCCAAAAATGTTATATCTTTCATAACTACGCAATTACACCAAACCGGGGGCCACTGAAAATATGACCATTCCCCTTGAAAATAACAACCACATCCTAACCCAGGAGACCCTGCACTATCAGTATACAGCTGCAACATGTCAAATTCAGTATGTTGACATCGTTTATGATATGCACGTCAAGATGAGTAATAATACAGTCACATGTGATGTTAGCGCGTGTACAACCACCTGGATCAGATTTAAATACAGTTTATCAATGTATGAATATATATACTGCACAGCTAGATTGCATTAAAACATAGCGGACTGGATCCAGTTAAGACATCAAGTTATTCAAAGTTTCGTTATTTATGGTCAAAATGTGTGTTATTGAACCGAGAGATTTAATTATAAATTGCATTAAACTCTATTCATTAGTCATAACGATCAACATTTATTAAACGACCGAACACCATACTATAATATAGATCTACTAGAGTATTTGACTGTTTACGCATATTTATACTTGTGTGAGATCGCCAACTAGTTCCCAACCGCACCGAATAAACAATAGAACCGCACCAATGACCCAGACTTCCGGTTTACTATGCACCCTGTACTCAGGTGTAAATAAATATAACGCACAAAACGAGTTATTTCTTTTATCCAGTCACCAGGCTTCTCTAGTGACATAATAAAGGGGATGCAGATAAACTTAGGTTTATTAGGTTACTTCCGGTAGTAGAAGGTTTATTAGGTTAGTAGATAGGCGTAATGATTCTATAACCATGGAACTATTTTAGTTTTATGTAAATATGCATAACATCATGTCGACGAAATAGATATAACAGAAAATTCACCAAAAAAATTATTCAAATGAGAAAAAAATAAAAATAATTGGCTATAGCTGGATTCGAACCCGCGCCTGATCATACAAAAACCAATTCTAATCACTTTAAAGACGTCGTCCTTACCGATTACGCCACTGAGGCCACATAAAAAGTGGCGTTGATTTATCAGTTTTATTAATTTAATCCACCTCTAGCGAAACGCGTTTTTGATAAAATCAAGCCTGGAAGCAAAGATTGACAGATAAATAGTAAATGTTTTCTTTTCACTCTCATGATAATTTGATTGATAAGCTCTTACAAGGACGGTGATAGTCATAGACCTAAATAGATCAATTCCATCGATTTATGAGTGACGTTATGTCTATCTAAAAATAGAAACCGAGAGTACGGAACTCGAATTTGACCAGGGAATATAACCATGTATGTTTGAAATAACTTATCGACCCTCGATTCAAATCATCTTATTTTTCAAATTCAACCACGCTTTCCCCTCTTATAATGCAAGTATCGAAACTATTTTCCTCTGCGGTAGCTCATTAGGTCTATTTACGTCTAAATGGAAATGAAAAGGGAGGGATCCGTTGATCGAAAAACCGCATTTTCAATGTAAATTATTTCAAGAGTGTTATGTTAAATATGAGTCTATGAAAAAAGATATTTAACTAAATTGACTGGATAAATCGAATAATAGGTTGGTGCCGTAGATGGGACGCCTTTATCCGACTCGGAGAGAAAACAGTTGAGGCTCGGCAAGCCTCGCCTCAACGTTTTCTCCCCTCGTCGGATAAAGGCGCCCCATCTACGGCACTAACCTATTATTCTCTATATCAACCACACATCCCGGTACCACAAAAGAAACTAAATTTAGCGTAATAAAAGGAAGGCCTATCAAATAGATTAGTATTCGTCACACTGCTGAAAGCAATGTAACCAACGAACCCCCGCGCAAATATTGCAGCTGAAATTCATTAAATAAACCGATTAATTCAATTCATCTAACGAAGTTAAACTACAAATTACTGGTAAAGTGCATGGTACATCAAATTCCACAAATATTTTGTCAATTGTGTATTTAAAAACAAAGGATTACCACTAAATTTCGAGAACAAATTTACTTCCGACCCCACTGCTGATCATGGCGAAAGGAAGTGGCATGTGCAGAGACTAAATAATTTACCCATAAGACGCCGAACACCGGACCGCAAATATCCGAACTCCAATAACAGCTGGTTATCCATATTGATAACCGCAATTATTAAGTAAAGGTCCTAGTGTAGTTCATAATTGTTAAACAAAGTTTTTTAAGAATTAAATAAAAACTTTAAATTTTACCTGAAATTATGCAAAAAGAGGTGTCATATAACTCACTTTTCCAGATATATATATTTTTTTTAAAAATGTCAAAAGTTTCATCCTAAATATCTTCTTTAGTCCTGTTGGTGTATCAATAAGTCCTTATTATATGATAAATGTTCCAGTTTCACTTTTTCTCAGCACCACTTTTTTCAATCATAGCAAATCATACGAGGGACATTCAGTATGTAATGCAACTGATGGTTTATTTAAGAAACAAACAAATGGATTCCGAATTTTAACGCTTTCTTGAAATCGTTTTCCAACCATTTTGAACGCAGTGCATTCGAGTAGGGCAGTTCAATGTACACGTTTAGCAATATTTATAAAAACCGACCTACACATATTTGGTATCAGTGTAAAGGGTAGATAGTGAATTGAGCGTGTATATAAAGGGATTGGCGACCACGTGCAATGCAAGGAAAATTGAGCGCTAGTTTCATTACATACTGAATAGCCCTCGTATGTTTGCTATGATTGAAATATAGTGGTGTTGGGGGAAAAGTTAATTTGGAACATTTATCATATGATAAGGACTTATAAATACATCAACAGGACTAAAGAAGATATTTGGAATGATTCTTTTGGATTTGTTTTGGGTTGGGGTTTTTTAAAAATCTGGAAAAATGAGTTATATGACACCCCTTTTTTGCATATTTTCAGGTACATATTAACGTTTTTATTTAACTCTTAAAAAGTGATGTTTTAACATTTATGAACTACACTAGGACATTTACTTAATAAATGTATTAAAATAATTGCTGAAAAAGTGTTAAAAATATAGATTTAATCAATTTTTAATATGAAGGTCAAATTAAATAGAGGTAAACAAATGGCCATTGATGGAAATACCTTAATGTGTAAACGCAATAAAATTCCTAAGTCATTTGACCCTGACCTTTGGCTTACATACAGCCTGAGTTGAGTGCGCAATGAAAGTATGGATGGTGTCACAGGGGGCCAGAGCGTAGGGCATAAATTGACCAAAACCCCCCAAAAAATGACCCCCGAAAAAAATAATATATGAGTATATATTATAGACAAGGGTTCGAACTGTCAACAATGCCATTTCACTACCTCCCGTAATAAACACGTCATATTTTTTCACGTATTGATCAAATCGACTAGATCCAACTTTTCCAAATACCTAAATAGTCACACTAATGATAACCATTAACACTTATCGTGTATTTTTTCTTGATCTCGAAAACGAAATAAAAATCCGAGCAAAATGTTGCTCATTTTACTAGGTTGTCAAAGTTCGTGCAATCGTCAATTTCAAGACTGAACAGCAACATAACGCCATGCAGGGGAGAAACGGCAGCATGCAACCAATAAACGAACATATAATATGTAACTTGCCAGCATTAATCACCCGCGAATCGCTCTCGGGTCCACCGATTTCGCAATCTTTCTGTTCAAACCGTCAAATTTCAAGCTGGCTTTCCATTTTGAATCACGTGACTACATATGTAAGCTGTCATTTCATTGACTCTCGATTTCTCCTATACCCCCGAGAGCCAACTCCTACATGGTTCATGCCATTGGATTGAAACTTCATACATGGAAAGAGCATGATGAGAGAAAGTGTCATGTTCAAGAGCCATAACTCAGGCTTCAACACTTTTGGAGTGATTGCCCTTTGTTACATTTTTTGTCCGATCAATAACTTTTGCTCTACCGATGCTATTGGAATGACATTTCATTTATGGAAAGAGCATGGTGAAAGGAAGTGTCATGCACAATGATTATAACACTGGTATCAATATTTTTGGTTATAAGCTGTTATCTTTTTTTCTTGAAAAAAAATGTGGTGTGGAAAGTGCATAATGAAGAGAAGTATCATTTATCAGGTCCATTACTATGGTAGCAACATTTTGAGTTATTTCCCTTTACATATTGTTTTTGTTAGAGTTGTCTGTCTGTCTGTCACACATCTAGGTCAAGTTCTTATGTACAGAAATGACAATATGTCAGCATATTTATAATCTGATTTTTACAATGGCATATGTCCATAGGAAAGTTTAGTACGGGTAAATATTGCAGTCTGATCTATAATAAGTTTGTAAGCACTTAGAACAGACCCTGATCAGGCGGCTCATGCAGAAAAAGGCGTGAAATGACAAAGCAGTGAAGAGGTGGATTTTTATGAAGGGTAGAGTTAATTAATATTCAGAAAGGAGGAGCTAGTTTTAATTATTCAGCATTCAAAGGGTGAGCACTATGTATATGTATATAAATAGCAGCAAAATTCAAATTGTACACTTTCGACCATTGTCTATATTGTGTATATGCTTTGCGTCGTTGATAAATATATGTGCATGTATTTAGGTTTGATGTTGCAAGAAATAATAGATCACAACATTACTGCAGGGTCCTTGGCTTTATTTGCCAAATGTAAATCGGTTCGGTTGATGGTCTTCCATAATTTTATTATGGTTTTATTCATGTGTACTCATTTGTATGATTCAACAGTTTGGCCCACGATCAGTTATGGATCTGCTATCTGGGGATACAGTTCATTTTCGTGTATTAATGCGGTTCAATATCGCACCATGCGGTTCTTTTATGTTATATGTTAGTAGATACACACCGAACGTCGCGCTTGAAATGGGATGTATACCCCCCAGATACCAGACAGTGTAAATCCATATCTCTTAATCTCGCTAGCAGAGTAAACACACGGATTGCACTCTGGTCTGCACATTAAGTTGGCATATAGGTCATGCAAAAATTGGTTCTTTCATGTAACTACAATATTAACAATGTGTTGCGTTCACCACTACTTGCAATATTAGTAATGTTATTCCAAAGTATACACTTGTAAATGTAGCTACGAATAAGTTTCAGGAAAAAAGTCATTCAGAATGGCTCGAGTCTTTAAATAGCGCTACAGGTCCTTCCGGTCCAGGTGGCAGTAAGTTACACATTTATCGATTATTTAAAACTGAATAAGGGGTAGAATTTTATTGTAAACTTATTATGCCTCCCAGACATCGTGCTGCAAGGAGCAAAGTTCGTTGTGGTGTTGCTTCGTTGTGCATAGAAATCGGGCGCCACGAAGGCTTAAGTGTTTTTGAAAGAAATTGTTGTCCTTTTTGTGACAGTATTGAAGATGAGTCATGTTCGTCTTAACTGCCTTTTAAACTACGACATGTGTCATTTTTTATTTGAAAAGGCAGAGCTGGTTGACTGCACATTTACTGCAAAGTCTAAAACTGATCAATTTATTTTCGTGATCACTAAACCAGAACTGTTAAGATATTGTGCCAAAACCTGTTTAAATATTTTGCAACGTCGCCTTTTATTCATTTGTAAATAATGTCAGTGGAATAGTTGATACTTTGCATGCTTTTATATGAGTTCAGTTAGCCAATGCTAATCAGTTCACCCCTGATCTGATCAGGGACGATATTCGGGGTTTTAATACCGTTTCTTATCAAGCCCATTAGGGCAACGATTACACTTCTCAGCTTCTTAAAAAAACATTGTAAGACAGCATTTATATATCAATTAGCAATGGTTATCTAACCTTTATCTTATATGTATATGATATGTGATATAATGTTATCTTAAAGCATACTGTGATAGTAAACAATTTGAAGTATCTTATAATTCTATATGAGGATTGCCAATCGTGTGTTTATTACGTTAATTCATTGTTTTATGTTTGTATGAGGAAACTTTCATACACTAATGTTCAAAGTGTTAAGTGTGTTGGGTGACTCATAGCGTTAACCCTAATTATATATAACATTAAAACTGAGTTGGATCTACCATAACACTGTTTCTTTATCCCCCATAACGCGGTTCACTCCAATACTCTAGTAACGAATCAGGAACTACACTGTTTTCCACTCACATGGTTTCTTTGACAGAAAACCTATTCTTAGAATTGAAGCAGACGACAATATTTACAGACGACGATTTCTCGAGCGCAGAAGGTTATTAGAAAAGACACTATATGTACATGTATAAAGCTTATGGTCTTTTCAAACGTTTATTCCATAAATTTATACGCTTTTCTATGCCTTTACAAACAGGGTAGACCAAAATCCTGATCAGGGTATGTTCGGTTTGCTTTTGACATACATGTAATATTCATCAGATTCTACACTTTCTGCTTTGGTTATATATTCTTGTGTTCTTGGTAGAAAAGGGGTAATTAATGTACACGATGTAATTAATTCTTATATGAATATTCATCTAGCAAAGGGTTCAAATACTACATATACCAATCTTTGTGTTGAGTACTCGGAAATGTCAGCATACTAAACGCTTTACCTGTCATAAAACGCTCGTGCAAAGCAAACAGAGATGCTCTATAGTAGATTAAGTCAGACGAGTGTTGCAGGAGCCATCTGATCAGGAAATGACTTGTTTGCTCCTGCAGGAGCCGTCTGACCAGGGCATGAGTTGTTTGCTTCTGGAATTATATAAATTGTTTAACTTTAAGCACTCTATTGGCGACTTTGTGATAACCTTTGCAAACAGTTAACAGGCGCAGATTTAGAGGGGCGGAGCCGGCATACGCCCCACCCCTAATCCCTAAATTGCAAAAAACAAATGTTTTCAGTAATATTTTAGATCTATATACAGTAAATCCTCTATATAACGACCACTAAAGTGTGTTAATTAGTTGGTATTTAGAGCAGGTGACTGCTTAAAGCAAGGTGAAAGTAAAAAAAACCCGCCCCATAGTAGCGTTCTGTTCTACTTTCACCTTGCTTTAAGCAGTCACCTGCCTTTTACACAAAATAATTCATGTAATTTAGTGGTCGTTGTATCTACTAAAAATCAATAAAACAATAATTCAGTAAGAGTGTTTTATTTCCCTCATCCAATATAGCTCTTTTTCAACATGTATTACAAACACACTATTTATTCCCAGTCATTCCCATATCCTGTTCAGATCTTGTTTTGGAACCCATCCAAATTTAATGTTGAGGGGAGCACAGCAAAAATAATGTTTCCTGGTATAAACCATTGCCGTGTATGGGCTCACCAAACAATGCAGACCCTGATCAGAGGTCTCATTCAGGATTGTTTATTTCCTTTTAACCCTTCGCTTGCTATTCACGTCAATATACCTAGCTGTAAATAGTGAAGACCCAGATGAGACAGCTCCTGCAGGAGCTGTCTCATCAGGGTCTGCACTATTTACAAGTTGATTGTGCAATCAGTGCACTCCACAGCAGTGATTGCACAGCGAAATACGTGTACACAGTGAATATATATGTCATTAAACAACAAGACATGGGTAAAGAAGGAGAAATGTATTTTAAAAATCAGCAAGCGAAGGGTTAAGACATACTGGGCACCAATGGGGTAAACAAGATGTTATGTTTTTTATAATTTTCCCATGTAGGCCTATATGACTATTGATCGTTCTTAATTTTTCCTTGTTATCTAACTACATCTTAACCCTTATCCCGCCGTCCGCCCTCTACTGCATTCAATGTTGCAAAGTGCTTTGACCCGGATGAGACGCCGGGAAATTCGACAACTCGTCAAGAACCAAGCTGCTTCTTGAAACTCGGTCAATGATATCTGAAAATAAAGCTTGATCGAATAGGATGCAGTAAAATTTGCACCAGATAAAATATTGCGCTAACATTATTTCTTACAGCAGGTTAAGGGTTAATAAACTTCTAACAGTTTGTGTAATTGTATACTGTGTAAAAATGGTTTTGTTGTTGTCGTTGTTTTTGTTGTTTGTTTTTTATGCTTTCTGTGTTCGTTTCACGAACGCATTTATCAAACTATCGTCGTAGTTAACCTTTTACCGTCCACTGTACATAATAATAACATCATGAATATTTATTAGCTGGATTCTTATAATATAAACGTTCCAATGGGAATTTATTGCCTTGAGAAAAACTGTAGAATCAGATATATGTCATGCCTTATTTAAGCAAACAGAGCAGGCTCTGATCAGACAGGTCTGATAGGAGCCATGAGATCTGGATCTACACTGTTTACACATGCCTAGAAAAGCATATTTATGGAGTACCACTCAGTTTGCAAAGGTGTGCAGAAACGTTGAGCATTGCCAAAAATGTACAAAACAAAACAGAACATGATATGTTTGGGTTAAAAGTGATAGTCCCTGCAATAAACACGTATTTTCAATAACAGGTGTTATGTAAAATAATTCTTATGGAGTTTATATTGTAGAACGCCCCTGTGATAAAAATAACCCGTTTTCGTCGAAACTTTTAATGTTTTGTTATAATATTAGTTATACAGATCATTGGCGGGATATCTGACTTTTTGTTTCCTGCTGAGGAAATTCATGTTGCCCGAGCCGTTAGGCGAGGGCTACATGTATTTTCCTCAGCAGGAAATAAAAAGTCAGATATCCCGCCAATGATCTGTATAACGACTTTATTATACTGCAAAGTTTAATATTTGTAGCAGTTAATTAGCGTTGTTAATTTAGGCGTCGTTTTGCTTCCCCTCAGGGGCCTCTTATTGTAAGGTTAGGGCTTATATATCACTCTGCAACCCTAGTTCATCGTGTATAATAACCAGTTCATTATATTTATGGATAGAAAGGGATCTTCCAAGTGCATTAGTTTATCAAAGGAGTGAAAGAATCAGACGTTAGTAAAACTTTCAGCAGATCAGCGGTTAAGCAGACACTATTTAACTTAATTGAAGGAATTTTGGCGCAGTTCCGACGTCATTTGGATGACAAAATGACGGTTTTATAATATTCAAACAATGGGCGTTGGAAGGAGCGGCTATACTGCAATTTACAGGTACGTGTACTGTGCATGTACATAAATAAAATCTGAATCGAATTGGGTGTGGAATATCTTTGTAAAAGCCGGGGTCGGGGGCTAATCGGTTCGTGCACAAGCACTTTGACAACATTTGCAGCATCAAAGCAGAATAAGACCTTCGCCACATATAGGGTTCATTTACATTGTTAAACAACAACTATAACAAAAATGTGTCTAAATGGATAACTTTTTTCCGCCCCAAACTCTTTATATTTCGTTTGAGAGCGGTTGTTTGAATCGAATCGACGAAGTGAAGCTGGTCGACCATTTTTATTTTGTTATATCAAGGGAGCGAGGCCCTCGGCGGGGGAAATTCCATTGTTGCTCATGACTCCGTATATACATCAGAATTTAGAGGGGATACACGGCTTTTATACATGGCTAACTGACCAATCAAAATCGAGGATTTTACTTTGCGTTATAATAATACAAATTATTATAACGCAAAGTAAGATCCTCGATTTTGATTGGTCAGTTAGCCATGTATAAAAGCCGTGTATTCGTCTAAATTCTGATGTATATACGGAGTCATGAGCAACAATGGAATTTCCCCCGCCGAGGGCCTCGCTTCCTTGATATAACAAAATAAAAATGGCCGACCAGCTTCACTTCGTCGATTCGATTCAAACAACCGCTCTCAAACGAGTTTGGGGCGGAAAAAAAATATCCATTTAGAAACAGTTTTGTTATAGTTGTTGTAAACAATGTAAATGAACCCTATATGTGGCGAATGTCTTATTCTGCTTTGATGCTGCAAATGTTGTCAAAGTGCTTGTGCACGTACCGATTAGCCCCAAACCCTGCTTTTACAAAGATAATTCACACCCAATTCGATTCAGATTTTATTTATTTACATGCACAGTACACGTACCTGTAAATTGCAGTATAGCCACTCCTTCCAACGCCCATTGTTTGAATATTATAAAACCGTCATTTTGACGTCATCCAAATGACGTCAGAGTTGCGCCAAAATTCCCTCAATTAAGTTAAATAGTGTCTGCTTAACTGCTGATCTGCTGAAAGTTTTACTAACGTCTGATTCTTTCAATCCTTTGATAAACTAATGCACTGTGAAGATCCCTTTCTTTCCACAAATATAATGAACTGGTTATTATACACGATGGACTAGGGTGGCAGAGTGATATATAAGCCCTTACCTTACAGTAAGAGACCCCTGAGGGGAAGCAAAACGACGCATACATTAACAACGCTAATTAGCTTCTACAAATATTAAACTTTGCAGTATAATAAAATCGTTATACAGATCATTGGCGGGGTATCTGACTTTTTATTTCCTGCTGAGGAAAATACATGTATGATTTTTCTCAGCAGGAAACAAAAAGTCAGATACCCCGCCAATGATCTGTATAACTAATAATGTTATCGGCCTATATCGAACAGTTACGAAACTAAACCGCAACCAGAATAAATACTAATACATTAACCCTTTCGGCGCCAAATTTCTAATTGTCGTCTGCAATCCAAGTTTGTTAAATCATTCAGTAAAATAAGGAAATGAGATCAACAAATTCAAATATCAAAGGAATAAAGCACAAATATAGAAATGGAGATTGAGACAAATAGTGAAGTCCCTGATCAGACGCCGCCTTGAAACGGCGGCGTCTGATCTGAGACTGCACTATTTGTCCTTGTGCATTTATGCAACTGCAGCGGAGAAAAGGTTAAAGCCCCGCTAATGCGACAATCTAAAAGAGATATACTTATGGGTGCTAGATGCATGTGGTAGCTTAATGCAGGACGAAAGTAATGCAGAAAGGTCCTATAGGAGCTTTCTGCATTACTTTCCTCCTGCGTTAAGCAACAACCTGCTTATAAAGACAGCTATGGTTATTCTTTAAGTGGTCGCATTAGAGGGGTTCTACTGTATATGTACATAGGCGAATAACACGGGGTCTACGATGTCAACTTTAACACATAAAAGCTTTGTCTTCTTCAGTTTTATTTCGATCAGTTTTAACAGCGATATACTTGTTTTCAGCATATAACAAACGATTAAGGTAGTTTTTAGATATCTTTAAAACACTTTTAAAGTAGAGACTATCAATAAGTACCATTTATATAAAGTTACAAATACAGTAAAACCCCTCTAATGCGACCACTTAATGATTAAACAAGTGTGTCTTTATAAACAGGTGGTTGGTTAATGCAGCACAAAAGTAATGCAGAAAGCTCATGCAGGAGCTTTCTGTATTACATTTTACCTGCATTAAGCTACCACCTGCCTCTGCCACCCAGAATAATACATTTAGGTGGTCGCAATAGAGGGACTTTACTGTATAACATGTGTTCCATTGTTACATTAAATACCATGTTTCGTGTATATCATTACGCTTAGCCGAGATCCATATCGTGAGTGTGCTATTAACAAAAAAAATCACAGAAATGGCTTTGTTATTATCCAAGTCTGGCTAAAGGCCTAAAATGAGGTAACTTGGTATAATAATGACGTATTGTTCATTACGCATTTAGTGTGAACTCCGTGTACTTTAACCCTTTACTCCATGAATATTCATGTAAGTAATAATGACATCACGAATATAATTACATAAATTGCAAAAATAGCACATGGACACAGGAATTGTTGACCATGGCGGAAACTTTAGAATTTGTATTCATATTGCATTATAAACAAACAGAGCAGACCCTGATCAGACGGCTCCGGATCTACTCTGTTTTCCAAGGCGTATAAAGGCGTATTTATGGAGTAACTGGTTAATAGTTTCCCTTATGAACAACTATGTATCAGCTGATCACTTCATGAATTTTTTATTATAAAGATAAAACTTTGAAAGGGAAAGGTGGGCGGAGAAAATATGTATGGAACAATACGTAACACTCGCGCACACGAGATAACTGTTTGTGCTTTCGCCCTGTACGGAACCATACATATCACCCGCACGCAAGCTAACTGCTTGTACTACTCTGTACAGAAAAAAGTATCACCCGCACACGTGATAACTATTAATACTTTCACCCTGTACGGACGATTCGTATTACCTGCACGCGAGATAACTGTTTGTACTACCCCCTGTGCGAAACTATACGTATCAGACACCCAGTAAAGAACAATAAGCAACAACCGCGCATGAGATAACTTTGAGCTATCATCCCGTTCGGAACAATACGCATCACCCGCACACGTAATAACTACTAGTACTATCACCCTGTACGGAACAATACGTATCGCCCGCACACGTGATAACTACTAGTACTGTCACCCAGTGCGGAGCAATACGCATCACCCGCACACGTAATAACTACTAGTACTATCACCCTGTACGGAACAATACGCATCACCCGCACACGTAATAACTACTAGTACTGTCACCCAGTGCGGAGCAATACGCATCACCCGCACACGTGATAACTACTAGTACTATCACCCAGTGCGGAGCAATACACATCACCCGCACACGTGATAACTACTAGTACTATCACCCTGTACGGAACAATACGTATCGCCCGCACACGTGATAACTACTAGTACTGTCACCCAGTGCGGAGCAATACGCATCACCCGCACACGTAATAACTACTAGTACTATCACCCTGTACGGAACAATACGCATCACCCGCACACGTAATAACTACTAGTACTATCACCCAGTGCGGAGCAATACGCATCACCCGCACACGTGATAACTACTAGTACTATCACCCAGTGCGGAGCAATACGCATCACCCGCACACGTGATAACTACTAGTACTGTCACCCAGTGCGGAGCAATACGCATCACCCGCACACGTGATAACTACTAGTACTATCACCCTGTACGGAACAATACGCATCACCCGCAAACGTAATAACTACTAGTACTATCACCCTGTACGGAACAATACGCATCACCCGCACACGTAATAACTACTAGTACTATCACCCTGTACGGAACAATACGTATCACCCGCACACGTGATAACTACTAGTACTATCACCCAGTGCGGAGCAATACACATCACCCGCACACGTGATAACTACTAGTATTATCACCCTGTACGAAATTGCACGTACACGTGATTACTGTTTGTACTATCATACTGAATTACTCTGGCGCTTATTAGTTTTATCAAAACTCTTGATCAATAATGCTCGTAATGAATTTGGCCGGTATTTTTATAAACAGTTGCACAATTCAGACTTTAAATCTATTTTTCAATGAATCGGTTTTTTGCTGTACATGTAAATTAACCCTTTCCCTGTTTGATGTATAAAGTTAGGAAATCATGATTATTTATTGCCTGTTTTTTATAATGGCATATGCACACAGTATACATGTAGTTTGGTATTTGGTAAAAACTGTAGAATCAGATCTACTTGTATATTATTAACTATAATTAATAATCAAACTGTGCAGACCCTGATCAGACATCTCCTGTTGGTCTGCTCTGCTTGCAAGGGTTCGAAAAGCGTTTGCATGAGGGTGAACACTATACCCCATACATACGTTTTAACAATTAGCCTACTGAAAAATAAACCAATTCTGTTCAAAATCTGATCTACTACAAGATTTTTTGACTTTCGATTGGTTAGAAAGTTGAAGAAACAATTGACCTAATTGCAAACAGATTTGACCCTGATGCAATCAGCTTGGATCCAGATGAGACGCCGAGTTCACTGGCACTTGATCGAAAAAAACTATAGTTTATTTATAGCAACTAGTACATTAATACACTACATGGTGCGGCAGCCGATTCTCCCCCTGTTCTGTTCCGGCGGAAATTTCTGATATAAAACGCAGATCAACGTGAAATCTACTCATCGGTCGGGAAGGAAAGACATTTATCTCTGTAGAAACGGTAAGTTCTTGTCCATAAACAAGCCTATATCGAAAATATTTGATGATATTTGGAGGAGAAAATGGTGTTTGATTTTGTCGCCGTTTTCCTTCCTAGTCAACTTCCGGTTTGAGCGACCTTCAACTGTCTAGGTTGAAACGGGCGTTGTCATTGGACAAATCAGAGAGGTGTGTCAAGCGTTGTTGTTCCCGCGGTCTGTCAAATATTTGTCTTTAAAATGCAAATGTTGGCAATAAAACCATCTTAGAAGGCCACAACTTTGTGGTTACTGGTCATTATGACGAGGCTAGTGAGGGATGATGATGCAATTTGGCTATGTCCGTCAGAATGTTTTGCGAATGGATGTTTTGTTATTTGATGAAGTTTCAATGTTATCAAAGAAAGACGCGCTCATGACGTCATTTGGTGACGTCATGATATTTAAAGTAACGACCCAACGTCACCATGACGCTGGATCAACATTGTTCTCTTTGATGTTATGGCTGAATGCATGTCACAAAAATGTGACGAGTATTTTGACATGACAATCTTTGAAAAAGGCCCTTAGTGGTCGAAATGTTAGATCAGAGCTGTTCAAGTATTTATGTTTACATGTAGTTTGACTTCGAGCAGACAGTCGAAATAACCGGGTCATTGTCAACCAATCAAATGGCTCGTAACATTTTCTCGGGGTCAGAGGAGGTCACCGGAAGTTAACACGGAATGAAAGTCCTGACAAATCAACTCTGTCAATTTCTCCCTGAAATATCATCAAATAGCTTCGATAGAGGTTTGTTAATGGACAAGAACTGACCGTTTCTACAGAGATAAATGTCTTTTCTTCCCGGCTGCTGGGTAGATTTCGCGTTGATCTGCGTTTTATATCGGAAATTTACTCCGGTACGAAACAATAGACGAATCGGCTGCCGCACCATGTATATAACTATTATATTACATAACTATAGTCTGTTTCGATCAAGTGCCAGTGGCCGAGTTATTCGACGTCGCATCTGGATCCAAGCTGATTGCAAAAGCGAGTCATATCACGGTCAGCGAGAGAAGGTTTACTGCTTCTTCTCCTTTACGTGATATAAAATACCTAATTAACCATTTTCCTCAATAAATATGCCTTTCTACGCCTCTGTAAAAATCACCTGTTGAAACCATTGTGATAAATAGCTCTATTTATCACAATGGGTTTAAACTACAAAATTCTAAAAAGAAATCATGATCTCTAGTTAATTCCCCTTTTCGGTAGGTTTATTTAAAGTGGTTGGATCTAAAAATAGCCTATGGGGGAAATGGTAAATTTATTGATTGAATTTTTATAATGGCATAATATGTATGCAGGTTTTTTGGTTTTGGTAGAAACTGTAGAGTCCGATCTACCCTTATCCCTCAAACATCGCCTTTAGTCACACTCGCGAAAACTCCAGATGAGACGCCGAGTAACTCGGTCTCTCATCAGGATCCAAACTGTTTGACACTTTGTTAATAATTTCTCAAAAGCTTGCGCAACGCCAGATCATCAATTATTCCTAAAAACATTGATTGAATCGAAAGTAGTCAAAATCGCGCCAGATCCTAATTTGAGCAGACATTATTTTTTCACAGAGGAGTCGGGGTTCTTATCCAAAATAGCCTATTTTTATTGTGTTCAAAGTGGTGGCTTCGATGAATCGATAGATTATCGATATTGATTAACAGGAAAACATTCTATCAATACCAACCCTTAATCCACTGTAAAACTATTGTCATTTCAGTTTCGGATCTGATGCTATTTGAACCACTTCCGATTCGATCAAGCTCAAGGGAAATTATTTACCGAATGCCAAACGGTTTGGATCCTGATGAGACGCCGAGTTACTCGGCGTCTCATCAGGATCCAAGCCGTTTGCGAGTGCGTGTCAGATCACGGTCAGCGAGAGAATGGTGAATTGTTGTGTTTCCCTTAGTTGCTTGGTTCATAGAAGTACGCAATCTCAGATATGAATCAAACAGGATCAACTATTGCATACAGAAAATATAACGCACAGAAACTTTGTCACTTATTTGGCAAAACTGCCAACTGCTAAGTACCCCAAGGACTATTTTGGAATTATGCCACCCCCCCCCCCCCTTATTTATATTGGGGAGACATTGTTTTTGTGAGAGTTATCTGTCTGTCCGTCTGTCCGTTAAACTGTTTTGTCCAAACGATAATTGTGAATGGTGAAGTTTGAAGATTTCGATCGTGTTATAGTTATGACAGTCAATGTTAGCTCAAAACAACCTTCACAATCATACACATTTGCATTTTAACACCTTATTAAAACATCACATATTCATCCATTGTCTACCAATCACGTAATTATCAGCGATCTGAAATAGTCACCTGAGAGGTGTGAATCTTCGGTTCGACGCACATCCATACAGATAAGACAACGGTTCGACTTATCAAAGGTACTTTGCACTGTTTTATTAATTAGCGGACCGGGAGATGAGTTCGAGAGTTCGAGTTTCGCATGGTCGAATTATCCGAGGTCGAACATATAGAATTTAAGAAGGAAAGAGTTGGGACCGCAGAATTAGTTCGAATTAAGGGTAGTGAACGAGTTTTCCGGTGTTCGAGAGTTCGGGGTTTTACTGTATATAGATAGAGCTTAATGATTAGAAGAGTCACGCAGAAGGTCCATAACTCTGGCTTTACTAATATTTGAGTTATTGCCCCTTGTACATTTTCACACTTTGTTGTCCAGACGATAACTCCTATATGGCGCATACCATTGGATTGAAACTTCATACATAGAAAGAGCATGATAAGAGGAAATGTCATGCCCAATGTTCATAATTCTGACTTCACTAATATTTGAGTTATAGTCCCTTGTACATTTTTTCACACTTTTTAATCCGGACAATAACTCCTACATGGTTCATGCCATTGGATTGAAACTTCATACATGGAAAGAGCATGATGAGAGAAAGTGTCATGTTCAAGAGCCATAACTCAGGCTTCAACACTTTTGGAGTGATTGCCCTTTGTTACATTTTTTGTCCGATCAATAACTTTTGCTCTACCGATGCTATTGGAATGACATTTCATTTATGGAAAGAGCATGGTGAAAGGAAGTGTCATGCACAATGATTATAACACTGGTATCAATATTTTTGGTTATAAGCTGTTATCTTTTTTTCTTGAAAAAAAATGTGGTGTGGAAAGTGCATAATGAAGAGAAGTATCATTTATCAGGTCCATTACTATGGTAGCAACATTTTGAGTTATTTCCCTTTACATATTGTTTTTGTTAGAGTTGTCTGTCTGTCTGTCACACATCTAGGTCAAGTTCTTATGTACAGAAATGACAATATGTCAATATCGGGATTTTTTTCCGGGTCGTGTTTTTCTTGTTTTTCGGAGTGGTTTAAGGTTCAAATAGATAGCTTTAGGCTAGTTTACATACTTCGATCACTCTTTTTTTGGGGGGGTGGGGGGTCCATTGGTGAGTCCAAGCATGCGTCGGGCACCTTTGGGTTTGTTTATGAAATTATAATACAGTAACACCTCTCTATAACGACCACTTAATTGTGTTAATTGGTTGGTATTTAGGGCAGGTGGCTGCTTAAAGCAAGGTGAAAAAGCGTTCTGTTTTACTTTCACCTTGCTTTAGGAGCGTTCTGTTTTGCTTTCACCTTGCTTTAAGCAACCACCTGCCTTTAACACAAAATAATTGATGTAATTTAGTGGCCGTTGTAGAGATGTTTTACTGGAGATCTGTCTCTACAGTTTACCAAAAGGTAACGTGTACATATGCTATTATGAAAATTAACCTAATACATATTCATAGGATTGTTTTATTTCTCTCATATGAATATTCAACAGGGAAATGGTTAATGAATAAACACGCGCCTCCTTGACAAGCACGTGACTGCTAGTACAGGTTGAAAGTAACGCAGAAAGCTCCCTTCTGTGTTACTGTCCTTCTGCATTAATTCTGTACCTGATGGGGACTGCATTTCACACATTTGCAAGCAGGAGTCTCCTAGTCAGTTCTGCTCTGTTTGCTTGTGGATAACAAAATATATCTGGATTCTAAAATATTCTTTTTTTCTAGTTAATATTCCTTTTCGGTAGAATCATTCAAAAAGGTTGGATCTAAAATAGCGTATGGGGGAAAGGGTTAACCATTTCCCTAATTAACATTTATGCATGAATTGATCACTTCATTAATATTCATTCACTTGATATTTATAGTGCAAAAAAATCAGGAACTATTTTGACTGGGACAAAAACTGCAGAATCAGATCTATATAATCCCATAAACAAAACAGTGTAGACCTTGTTCATAAAGGTCATACAGCAGATGCTGTCTGATCTGGATCTACTCTGTTTGGTATACAAACGCGTTAAGAACATTAATATGAGGGTAACGTGTAAACGACGGTATTTCATCAAGCTCTATGTTTCAATAGACGCTGTGTATGTCTGTCTGAGCCATAAGCCCTCTGTCGTATTGCATGATTGATTAAGCTGATTGATAGTATAGATCCTAATTTGACACCACTTATCTTATACCACGTCTGAATTAATCTTTTTTTTTTTTGGCAAAGCCCTGAAGAAAACATTTTCTAGTGGATTGTAATGATTACATAATACCCTCGTTCTAAAGTAAGTACAGTTGAACTTCGATATCTCGAACTCGGATAACTCGAACTTCGGGATAACTCGAATTAAAAGTTCGGTCCTTCCAAAATCTTACAGTACAGAATTGCTCTAAAATGTTTCACTACGCATATCTAGAAACACACAGCTTCATGCGAAATATATAATGGAATGAACCACTGTAGGGGTGTGATAAAACTTTTGAATATACAATATTTGTTTGTGAAACACTATGTCCCCGACATGACGTTTAACCTCGATGTATGACCTTGACCTGAATAAGGCACCTAGAAACTGTTTGCCTCTATAAGTTGCACATGCATGCCAAGTTTGAAGTACATGTATGTATGTGCAATGGCTACAAAATTATCGTCAACGTTAAAGTTTGGACAAACCAACCAAGCAACAAACCAACAGACATACAGACAGGGCAAAAGTTATACACCCCAGGGGAGGGTGTATAACGAGTACATATCTTGATCTGAATTCTTCCAAAACACCTTGCTGGTCCTGTTATTGATTATCGACTAATTTTTAACACCAGGTCATGATTACAAAATAAATTGTTATCGCTGTCATATCTGTTATCAAGCATGTTTGAAACTGTCACTTACGCGTGCATCAAATGTTCATAAAATAACTTGGTCACTTCACATAAACATCGATACGGGTTCGAAGAGTATGGATCAAGCTCATACAGAGTTTCCTGGACCAGAGGTATCTAACGATAAAAAGGTGTGTAAAAAGAAAGAAAATATAATACGTAAGCATAATTTACATCAGCTGGATCTACAACGTGTCCTGGAAAAACGGAAAGCGAAAAAGAATCATAAGTTGGCTGTAATAAAGGCGGACGACGAATTTAAATTAGAACGAGCTAGAACGGAATTGGAATGTAAACGGAAGCATATTAAACTGAAAGAAGAATATGCTAATGAAAGTAAAGTGTGTAGCATTTCGTAAACTAAGGCGACAACAGTGAACATCTCGTTATACTTTAAAGTGTATTGGTTTCAACGCCCGAATTATACAGGGAAATCCCAATCATTTCAAATGATTTTGATGAGACCAACACTTTACAAGTTGTTTCTTTTGATAGTCGTGTTTGGACTGTGTCTGTGGTATTCCTCTTCTAGGACAGTATTTATGAGACTTCAGAACCCGCCGCATCGGACTGATCAGCCCAAACCTAACACAGGGCGCCTAACCCACCTCTTCAAATTTCAATGTATATATTTAAGGCTAGCGGCGATCTTTATTATTATTTGGACAAAAATGTGGGATACCAATTTTTCATCAGAATCCAAACGTTTATTTCCAACATTTATTACTGACGAAAACGATGTTTATGACACACACTGTAGACCCTGACCAAAGGGCTTCTCCGAAATCCTATTGATCTTGGTCTGCACTGTTTACAAATGTCTTAAATAGCCTACGCGGTTACCCATACTTTAAGGGTTGAGAGAAGTAAGAAAACAAAACACTTTTAGAATTGCATCAGATGATATTTTATGCAAACGTCAGGTATTTATCGAGTGAACACACTGGATATTCTTTATAAGACATTTTGAGCTGACAAAGATACTGAACTCAAGTACGACCGAATTCACAACAGGATCAAACTGTTCTATTTAATAGAAAACGTGGGATATCGTTTTAAGTTGATTGTTTGTACCTCAAATGACACTATAATCTTTGAAACTGAACTCTCAAAGTGCTCCATCATTGTTTAAAGACACTCCTAATTGGGACCATTTGATTTGATCAACGCTTTTTGGAAATGCTGATGCACTCGGGAGCGAAATTGTTTCGGAATGTTGAAGAAAGTTCTGTTCCGCAACATCGATTAAAACCCAATAGCCATTGAAATCAGCAAACGTTTTGAAAGCTGAAACGTGCAAACTCGATACTTCTACATGTATATGTCATTATTGTTCTTTCTTTAGACATATTTTCTGTTGTTATTTTGTTACTAATATTTACTAGTTTTGTTATATGATATTAAAGTTAAACCTCATTCAGCCGAAATTTAACCCTTTCACCGTCAATGTCGCAAAAATGCACCACGACAAATAGTGCAGCACCAGATCAGACGCCGCCTTTAAAGGCGGCGTCTGATCAGGGACTTCACTTTTTGCTCAAACTCTATTTCTATAACCTTGCTTTATTCCTTTGAACTTTGAACTTATTTATCCCATTTCCTTATTTTACCGAATGATTTAACAAATTTGGATTGCAGACGACAATTAGAAATTTGGCGCCGAAAAGGTTAATGGAGAAGAACTGAGAATTGCTGGGCAGGTGACTGGTTAATACAGGACGATCGTCATGCAGGAAGCTCTCAGAGGAGCTTACTGTATGACTCTAACCCTGTCCTTAGCTGGCACCTGTCTTAACCCTTTCCCTCATATAAACGCCTTTTCGGGCATCTGCAAACAGAGTAGGCCCATATCAGACGGCTTCTGTAGGAGCCGTCTGATCAGGGTCAGATGTGTTTGTTTATGAAGTTATAAAGATGTGATTCTGGAGTTTCTGCTAAGGTTGAAATATAATATACTGTAATAAACATTCAGTTAATTAATATTCATAATGTCATTATTTTACATGGATATTCAATTGATAACAGGTTAAAGATCGATACATTCAAAGGTGCTTAGTCGAATTCTAAATTCGTCATTTCTCCACCAAAACCTTTGTTGTGACCACTCTTTAGAATCGTCTCGGAGAGACGATTCTAAAGGGTGGTCACAATCTAGGTTTTAGTTATTTTTGAAAATGTTTTAATTTACGCATCTTATCTGGACCTCTGTATAATGGTACTTCTATTCAAATAATACCATAAATCTTAAAAGTGCAGGGACCGAGTACATAAGATCGTACAATATCTTTCTTAACACTTTCCCTGTTGAATATACGTGTAAGAAATAATGACATAATGAATATGTATTAGCTGTTTTTTATAATGTCAGTTATGCTGTCCGGAAAAAGCTGGTTACTATATCTGTGATTTACCGTTACACGTGTATCATCAATTTAACCCTTTCGGCGCCAAATTTCTAATTGTCGTCTGCAATCCAATTTTTGTTAAATCATTCGGTACAATAAGGAAATGAGATAAATTAATGCAACCTTCAAAGGAATAAAGCACAGATATATAAATAGAGTTTGAGACAAATAGTGAAGTCCCTGATCAGACGCCGCCTTGAAAAGGCGGCCTCTGATCTGGGAGTGCACTATTTGTCGTGGTGCATTTATGCGACATCGGCGGTGAAAGGGTTAAGTGATAGCCTCTACTTGAAACGTGATTTTAAAATGCCTAAATTTTACATTAGTCAGTTGTTTATATACCAAAAAGAAGTATGGCACAAGATAACCAGTCGAATAAGCTAAACGCCGAAGAAGACTAAACTTTCATATGTTTATCATCGAAGACCAGATGTTATTTGGCAATGTATTAGTATTTATTCGGTTGCGTTTTAGTTTCGTTAACTGTTCGATTTTATATTTTGCTGTAGAACAAAAAATAAGTGTTGATTATAACGGTTTATTTTTTTTTTATCACAGGGGCATTTTTCGATATAAGTTCAAATTGTCTGTCTTCATAATAACGATTGAAACGTTATTGAAACGTGTTTATTGTAGGGACTGTCATTTTAAGTATCAGGCTATAACAGAGAAATCACAGTCGGTGAAATAGAACCAGCAATCCAAAAGCTGCAAAATGATAAAGCTACTGGACCGGACAAAATTTACACAAATCTTATAAAAAAGTAATGATACGATATTGAATGCTATCAAGATACTTTTGGAAACGTCCTTTGCTACAGGCCATTTCCCCCAACTGTGGAAAACTGCAAAAGTCATTTTTTTTACAAAAAATGGAAAAGACAACTACTGCTTGCCTGTATTTTACCGCCCAATCAGTCTGACCAGCGTCCTAGGAAACTGCATGGAAAGAATCATAAATAGCAGAATGTATGCATTTGCTGAGCACCTTGAACTCATAGATAAAGAGCAAGTGGGATTCAGGAAGAAAAGGGGTACCACTCATGCCTTGCTGAGACTCAATCAAGATGTCTTTGAAGGTTTTGCGGAGGGAAAGACTACAGCCGCTGTCCTCATTGACATGGAGAAAGTCTACATGTATTTGGAGAGAGGGATCCCTGTCAAACGTTTAGTTACTACTCATGAACAGACTCAATTAAACAGTCTGCAATCTTCTCGTTTTACATTTTTACTTTTGCTTTCGAAGGATCACTCATTTTCAGAATATATGTACGTCACAACAGCAGGTGTTAAGTGCTTGTGTGGCGGCCGTAAAAAGTCGCACCGTACTTCATTTTCAGTGTTGTTATATTTTCTGGTCCTTCGGGATCATTAGTTTTGATGTTGAAATTTGAAAATTGAGTACTGCTTAAGCCGGTGCTAGGGGGCGTGAGTAGTGTTGCACTTTTAATTACTACTCATGAACAGACTCAATTAAACCAAGTCTGCAATTTTCTCTTTTTACATTTCTACTTTTGGTTTTGAAGGATCACCCATTTTCAGAATATATTTCACAGACTTTGCATCAACGGCAGAATATGGAAATGGGTAAAGGATTTCTTAGAAGAAAGGGGGGCTGTCTGTGGCATGGGAACATTCACAGGTGCACCATTCTCCACCAAAATGGGTTTACCCCAAGGATTAGCTCTTTAACCGCTTCTCTTTAGCCTCTTTCTGCAAGACATGCTAAGAGAAGTATCTGGAAGTCCGACACGTGTGCCAAAAGCCTAGGAATCAAGCCTGCAAAAAGATCTTGACTCAATTACATCATGGACCAGACAATCGAGAATGAAACTGAAGACAAGATTGGGTATTGCCTTTTTTGTAAAGAAAGTACAGATGACATCTCATTGTCACTCAAGACAAGCAAATAAAGAGAGTAAAGGAAACCAAACTGCTAGGCATGGTTCTGGATGAAAAACTAACCTACGGACCACACATTCAGAAAACAGTCACAAAGGCTTCCAAAGCATTAGGGCTGCTTGCAAAAGTGGGGAAAACAGAGAAGATCTGAGCAGATTCTATGTTGAAGATTTCCAAAAAGTTGAGTGTTGTCCATTTTGAGTATGCAGTTGCTGTGTGGCATTCAAGTCCATATGTTTCACAACTAGATAGAATCCAAAGACAAGGACTATGCATGTGCTCAAGTTCATTCGGAACAACCTGCTGTGAGAGCCTTGAGGTTCAGGCCAACATACTGCCTCTGGAGCTACGCAGAGAAGAAACATCATCGGAGAAAGTGCCAACATTTTGACAAAGCCTAGAACACCCAGATCAAAGACAAACTTACCTCTAGCAATGATACAGAAACAGCCAACCATTGCAAGAGAGCTACCCCATGCCATGTACGCTCAAGCTGATCAAAGAGATGGAGAACATAACAGAGATTTACACAAAGTGCCTGGAGACAAAACTTACATACTCAGAACACATGCAGCCATCAAGAAGTAGACCAACATACTGGAATAATCTGGGATCATCCAAGAACAGATTTAAAACCCAAGAAATTGAGGCCAGTTTACAAGTTAACATTTTATCAAGCCTACCAGTTGACACAGTTGTTGCGTTCACCGATGGCTCATGTCGAGATACCCAGGTCTTTTTCTACTCTACGATGAGTGTGTAGAGCTGAAACAACCAGTCAGCTAAACGGCATCCATTCTTGTGGATGAAATGGTGGCTATAAAGATCACTCTCCAAGCTGTGCTAGATGAACTGTTGAAAAGAGAAATTAGAAATCTGCACATTCTGTCTGAAAGTCAAACAGCAATAGGGGCATTGGCTCTGAGTTGGGAATGCAAAACCCACTCTTCAAAGTCATGCAAATAGCTCCCAGAGGAGCTGTCTGCATGACAATTACTCTGCAAGACCGATATTTATACTAATTTGAACGTCCGGTTTAGAGAGATTTACTGTTAATGAAAAGTAAAAGTGGGGTATATAACGTCCGTCCCGCATTAAGCTATCACTTTGTTTTATAGTGGTATATGAAAAAATACGTGTAAACCATGACAGAAACTGAAGAATGATAATTATCTCTATTATCTCGTAAAGCAAACAGAGCGAGCAGGTCCTGATCAAACAGTGTCTACGAGTACAGCCGAAATTATTGTACAGCAATACAGGCTAACTTCATACAACAGAAAGTGTCGTGCATTCTATTGTGCAATTGTGCAGCAACACAGGCTTACTGCTTACAACATTCTACGGTTCAGCAATACTGGTTATCTTCGTACAACAGACATTGTCGTACATTCTATTGTGCAGCAATACAGGCTAACTGCATACAACAGAAAGTGTCGTGCATTCTATTGTGCAATTGTGCAGCAACACAGGCTTACTGCGTACAACATTCTACGGTGCAGCAATACTGGTTATCTTCGTACAACAGACATTGTCGTACATTCTATTGTACAGCAATAAGGCTAACTTTTTACGAAAGAAATTATCGCACGTTCTAATGTGCAGCAATAAGGCTAACTTTCGTACGAAAGAAAGTATCATAAGATAATGTGCCACGATCGTCGTATGTTGGAAAAGACAATAAAAGTACAAAAATGAGTCATGCAGGAAACACCACATACAGAACAAACACTCGCCCGAACAGCAACACAAGGAAACAGCAAATGTACATAGGTAGAAAAAACAACAAGAGACGCACAAAGACAAAACAAACATACAATAGGAGGAAGATGGAAGTACCGCCTTGGAACGGTCAGTGACAAAAGTCACCGGGGGGTTTAAACCGGTTTATGGGCGCCCAACCTCACCCTTATTCCATCCCCATCCTAAAAGTACAAAAATGAGTCATGCAGGAAACACCACATACAGAACAAACACTCGCCCGAACAGCAACACAAGGAAACAGCAAATGTACATAGGTAGAAAAAACAACAAGAGACGCACAAAGACAAAACAAACATACAATAGGAGGAAGATGGAAGTACCGCCTTGGAACGGTCAGTGACAAAAGTCACCGGGGGTTTAAACCGGTTTATGGGCGCCCAACCTCACCCTTATTCCATCCCCATCCTAAAATACAAACAGTGTAAATAAACGTATCCCCTCTCCGACTAATCTACAACAACCGCGACAGCAAGTACAGTGGTAAAGTGCATGTAAAACAAAAAAACATTTAATTGAACATACTGTATCCACCTATCGCTAGTGTACTCAATGATTGAGCTGCAAACAGAGTAACTGTAGAAAAGTAATAAAGGGTACGACAAAAATGAAATAGTACAGATATCCGACGTTCTCCTTCCATTTCTGGATTTAAGAGGTCGCCTTCATAGAGTACTAAACCTTTCTTGTCGGCGTACATGCAAAGAGGCCAGCGTGATTGCCAACTGTAAAAGGGTTCACAACCAAACATGCAGTATGTTGTAGTAATACAGGATCATATCCCTTTTTAATGAATTGTTTTATATATTTGATTAACAAAGTGAGAAAATGGGTATGTCCAATAATTTTACGAAGTTTGTAAATCACATCACCATAAAATTCAGGATGTGAAATACCGTGTCGCAAAAGTACCTTGAGATTACATTTGTACTTGCCAATAAGCGAGAGATTTCGATAGTAAAATTTAGAGAAAGTTTTTCTTAGTTTATGGTATCTATATCCTTGTTTAAGCAGTTTTTCAGTTAAAATGAGATTTCGACTGTTAAAATCGTCAATAGATGAACAAGCTCTAGCAAAACGAATAAGTTGAGATATATAAACCCCGTAAGATGGAGCACGGGGAACATCCCCGTCAAGATGAGGAAAATTTACAATATTAAAATCAAAATCATCTCTTTTGTCATATATTTTAGAAGAAATCATTCCATTATTAATTTTAAGGTCTAGGTCAAGAAACGCTGCATAATTGTCGGACGGGTTAGCTTTATTCAATTTGAGTTCTTTAGGATAAATTGTAGGAATCAGAGCATCAAAGAAAGGGTTATCTAAGTTAAAAATATCATCCAAATATCGACAAGTTTCATTGAAGGCTTTTATAACATCTTCTTGTGATTGAGGATTCAAACTCAACATGAAATCTCTCTCATAGCAGTACAAAAACAAATCTGCGACAAGTGGTGCACAATTCGTACCCATGGGAATACCAATTACCTGACGGTATATAGCATTCCCATAACGTACAAATATGTTATCCAAAAGAAAGGTTAGTGCTTCGCAAACTTCTGAGCAAGTCCAATTGGTGTAATATTTCATTTGCTCGTCAGTAAAGACAGCTTTTTCAGCATTACATGCCAAGAATGATGTTTTTTCTCGGGCAAATACTTTCTGGATCAAGTTAGTAAGCTTATCCTTAATTAAAATATGAGGAAGAGTTGTGTACAGAGTAGAAAAATCGTACGTGCTTACAGTGGATGCAAGATACCTTTTGTTCTTAAGTTCGTTTAAGACTTCTGAAGAGTTCTTAATAGACCAGAAGAGATTTATTCCAGAATTTTCATAAGTCTTATCACAGTAAAATTTTACATGTTCCTTTACCTTCGTTAAACAAGAAGTCAAAAGTATAGACAATTTAGTAGTTGTACATGAACTAGAATTTGCAATGAAACGCGCTTTATATGGTTTTTTATGTAGTTTTGGTAACCAATACATAGTAGGAAGTTTATGTTGTGTAATTTTAATATCGGTTCCAAATTGTTCACACTTTTTGACATGGTCTGAAATGATGGTCTTTTCGTCAGTGGTAACTGAAATGTATGACTTGGTATTAATAATTTCCTGCTTCAAGACATCGATATAATGTAATCGTCAAATAATAATCACATTATTTGATGCCTTATCAGCAGGAACAAAAACGTATTTTGAATGGAAATCCTGTAAACCCTTTTTAAGATGTCTAAATGAAGTTCTAGGTTTAGGTGGAAGAAGGTGTTTATTAGAGCTGTAAAAGGAAATGCGTTTATCAATTATATCACAAATTAGTTTTTTCCAACAAGAAAGGGCATTAGACTCAACATGTTCTCTTCGACACCATTTAATACTAAAATTTTGTAAAGCCTCCGCAATCTGAACTCGACAAGAGTTAAAATCTATCAAGGATGGTATTCTATATTTGGGACCTTTATTCAAAAGAGATCGTAGACGTTTATCTTTAATTATCTCAAAATTACCAGTAATCACATGACCAGCCGGAGAATAGCAAAATTTTGAGGTGGCGCAATCTCAATTATCAGGAATATTATCATTAATATTAAGGTCGGCCACAATTTTATTATAGTTGAAAATTGTATTTCTGATGGGTTTGTTATATTTGTAGCAGATGATAGGTGGTTCTGTATTTTTAAAGTATTTAGGAATAGTGTCAATTACATTTTTGTCTCTAAAAATACTTTGGAGGTCAATAAAATCAATACCTTTATTAATAAAAGGAATTTTCAAGAAGAATCTTTGGTGTTCAGATAATTTGTCGATGTGCGGTCTGAGAACATGTAGAGTAAAGCTTTGTATCAAACTAGCCGTTCCTATGAGAGGATCTGATCGAAAAATAATTTTATCGGCTTGCTCGTCAATTTCTTTTAATGAACATATAGATAAGGAGGATAGTCTAGAAAGCATGGCATGTTTACCCGAAGTTAGGCGTAAAGTATGTAGATCAAGAAGAGTCATTTTCAAACGAGATTTTCGTTTAATATTACCATTTTTGCGAATGCCATGCGATCGAGATTTGCGTTTTCTAATAGAAAAAATTGAAAAAATATCTATATCTGGTTCTTTTGAAATATTTCCAGTCTGGTAAATATTATCATTCAGTCCTAAAGGAAAAGGTGTTTGCAATTTTTTGATCCAATTTAATTCAGATATAAATCTAGCTTTCGATTTAAAGCTACGTGTAAATAAACGTATCCCCTCTCCGACTAATCTACAACAACCGCGACAGCAAATACAGTGGTAAAGTGCATGTATAACAAAGAAAACATTTAATTGAACATACTGTATCCACCTATCGCTAGTGTACTCAATGATTGAGCTGCAAACAGAGTAACTGTAGAAAAGTAATAAAGGGTACGACAAAAATGAAATAGTACAGATATCCGACGTTCTCCTTCCATTTCTGGATTTAAGAGGTCGCCTTCATAGAGTACTAAACCCTTCTTGTCGGCGTACATGCAAAGAGGCCAGCGTGATTGCCAACTGTAAAAGGGTTCACAACCAAACATGCAGTATGTTGTAGTAATACAGGATCATATCCCTTTTTAATGAATTGTTTTATATATTAAGTGAGAAAATGGGTATGTCCAATAATTTTACGAAGTTTGTAAATCACATCACCATAAAATTCAAGTTCAGTCGTACGCTCTTTAGTAAAACGAGTCCCAGAGTATGAAACCTTTTGAGTGGTCATTGTAGGGATAAAATTCCTGAATTATTAGAATACCTTCAATTCCTTCAATAAGAATGATAAAAATATTAAAGAATAGAACCACAAAACAGTATAGCGTCACCCGAACTGTGATAAGAGGAATGCAATGTTTTAGTCAACCTGATATCGTTGGTATTTACATGTTCATGTATAGCAAGGTCTTGCTAATGCGACAACATAGTTTATTAACATAGAAATCTGTAAAATTAAATGGTTGCTTAATGCACATAGGAGTTTATGCATATAGCTTTCTGCATAACCTTTATCCTGCATTGAGCTACCATCTGTTTTAAACCTCAGAAGTATACTTCTTTTTTGTCCATGCATGGCGGGACATGTACAAAATCGAGAACCAACAAAGAAAGTTTATAAACCTGGATTTTAGACATATTTTAAGAGGATTTTTAACTATACGTACATTTTAAACCCTTCCGAATACATTTCATTCATCAGACACGCAATTGAAAAGAGAACCGAGTTTTACAAACTTTTTCCACAAATCCGGATTACCAGACGTTTGAAAGGTATCATCTTACATCTGAACGATATGGAATAAAACGGAAGTAAACGGAAGTAAACAAACATGTCAGCCTACATACACAAAATGCCTATATATCGTACATGTATATACAAACTGTTTATATTTGTGCTGCTACTACAGAAACAGGAAGGATGCAGTATTGAGCAACACTTGGGTAATAACAACAATATCCCCCATATATTAACAAATGACAATCTACCCATTGTATATTTCATGAAAATATAGATATGTTGTTGATGCCAGATCCGATTCCTACACCAACCATAATCTACTACCACTGCATCAGGCTCAGATCGTCCTTATGATACGTGGAATTCAACAATATGTACAAACTTTCAGCCCTGTTACTGTCCGGCGATATATCAACGAACCCATGCCCTGTAAAAAATCCGTGTAAAGAATGCACAAAACCGGCAGCGAAAAACCACCGAGCTATCCGTTGTACATTTGTGACAAACAGGTGCATATTAAGTGTGCAAATATATCACCTTCGCCTCCATGGTATTGCAAACAGTGTAGGACCCTTCACAACAAGCACTGCCACGACAGAACTCCAAGAGAACCAACATCAGGACATTATAGACCCACAACGAACCAGTTTCGATACCAACGAAAGGGAGGACACCGGTTCTAGAAATTTGGTAAATGTAAATGATAGATATGCCCCTTCGACTGATGAGGAGGAAGAATGGAGTGACCTCCCTTGCGGAATACAAAATGAGTTGCAATTATCTGGAGCCAAAACCTTGATAGCAATGTTATAGACGTCTAGACGATGGAAGCAGACACTATACCAGTATGTCTCAAAAATGTTTATATGCCAACATCTGGGTATACTGACACCAATCAGCAGTAAACAGCATGCATTGATCTCCTCCGGGTATTTGTATCAAAATACAACGACACGCATACGGTAATAATATGCGGTGATATGAAAGCAACAATGTTAGATTCAAGATCTATAAATTCAGATAAACGGCTCAATAGGTTCATCGAGGCAGAAAATCTCACAATCTGTAGTCCTGGTGATCATATGACGCACTCCCATGGTCACGGCAAGTCACAGATAGACTATTTCTTGTGCACCAGTACAATACCAACTACCATCTCAGTGTTAGACGAGCTCCACAGCAATACATCTTCACACATACACACATCCTAATCCAGTGTTCATTTGATCTCCAGCAAATCGTCCATAGAGCCACAAAGACAATAAAGAAGCGGTTTCGCACATTATGGGAAACTTGTAACCAACAGACATTTCAAGATGAAACTTTAAAAGTTGATCTAAACAGAATTGTTAAAAACCCATCAGATATAGATAAATCAATTGCAGAGTTACACGAGTGTCTTTTAAAGTCAGAAAGTAAGGCCGTCCAAAAGAAACAGGTCAAACTAAGAGGCTCAAAATAAATGGAAAGTGTCACCGGAGGTAAAACGAAAACTGGAAGACAGTCAACGGATGTATAAGCGTAAGAAATAACCTGCTTGTGGCTGGAAACATCTTAATTGGTGGAAGGAATCGGCGAGTGACGAGTATTATGACATTTAAGATGGGCTGGCGCAGGAGATTTTGGTCGGGGCCCCTGTAAACGTTGCTTGAACAACAGAGGAGAGCAGAGCGACAGCCAAGTTCAACTTGTCATATTTTGTAAAATATGGCGGACAAAGTAGTGTCTTCCACGGGGATCAATATTATGTGAGATTTAACCCGTTCACCATCAATGTCGCATAAATGCACCACGACAAATAGTGCAGTCCCAGATTAGACACCGTCTTTTCAAGGCGGCGTCTGATCAGGAACTTCACCCTTTGTCTCAAGTTCTATTTCTATACATGTGCTTTATTCCTTTGAAATTTGCATTTATTTATCACATTTCCTGATTTTACCGAATGATTTAAAAAAAAAGATTTGCAGACGACAATTAGAAATTTGGCGCCGAAAGCGTTAATAACAATCGAACAAAGAACTATGCGAGAATATTAACCATATATCCTACATACACGCCTTTTACTACACTCTTACAAGCAGAATAGACCCATATCAGACGTGCGAGTCATCTGATCAGGATTTGTTCTGATTGCTTATAGAATCATATAGAGTTGATTCTACAATTCCTTCCATTGACGGAGGATGTGGAAGGATGGTGCGGATGCGATGAGTATGTTAGTGCAGGTTTTATTCGCATTAAGCCTTAACCTGCTGGAAAAAAACAATGTCTGCTCAAACTCTGATCTGCTACAGTTGTTCCTGACTTTCGATTCAATCAAGCTTTTGAGAAACTATTGACCGAGTGTCAAACAGCTTGGACACTGATGAGAAGCCGAGTTACTCGGCGTCTCATCTGGATCCAAGCTGTTTGCAAATTTGAGGCAGGTCTCGCTTAGCAGGCAAATGGTGAATAGTGTAGACCCTGATCAGTCGTCACCTGTCTAACATAATGCCGAGTCTGGGTCAACACTGTTCTGTGGGAGCGCGGTAAAAGGCGGATATAATAACTAAACAACTACAGTAAAACCTCTCTATAACGATCACTAAATTATGTGCATTAGTTGGTATTTAAGGCAGGTGGCTGCTTAAAGCAAGGTGAAAGTAAAACAGAACGCGCTCCTAAAGGAGCGTTCTGATTTACTTTCACCTTGCTTTAAGCAGCCACCTTTCCTTTAACACAAAATACTTGATGTAATTTAGTGGCCGTTATGGAGAGGTTTTACTGTATCTATAATATATGTATCCATTGAGTCTTTTATAGACATGGTTTCAAGGAATCGTACAAGGATGTAAATTATATTTAGTTGACATAGGAAATTTAACATTTTTGAAGCAATCATTGGTGCGCTGTTTTATATTCATATCCCATTGGTCGAGTGATTTGAATGACATAATTGAATAAGATATTGACGACACAACTAAACTGTCCCTCAAAGATCGACATATCATATCAGTTATAACTGGAAGACAGGCAACGGATGTATAAGCGTAAGAAATAACCTGCTTGTGGCTGGAAACATCTTAATTGGTGGAAGGAATCGGCGAGTGACGAGTATTATGACATTTAAGATGGGCTGGCGCAGGAGATTTTGGTCGGGGCCTCTGGAAACGTTGCTTGAACAACAGAGGAGAGCAGAGCGACAGCGAAGTTCATCTTGTCATATTTTGTAAAATATGGCGGACAAAGTGGTGTCTTCCACGGGGATCAATATTATGTGAGATTTAACCCGTTCACCATCAATGTCGCATAAATGCACCACGACAAATAGTGCAGTCCCAGATCAGACATCGTCTTTTCAAGGCGGCGTCTGATCAGGAACTTCACCCTTTGTCTCAAGTTCTATTTCTATATATGTGCTTTATTCCTTTGAAATTTGCATTTATTTATCTCATTTCTTGATTTTACCGAATGTTTTAAAAAAAAAGATTTGCAGACGACAATTAGAAATTTGGCGCCGAAAGCGTTAATAACAATCGAACAAAGAACTATGCGAGAATATTAACCATATATCCTACAGACACGCCTTTTACTACACTCTTACAAGCAGAATAGACCCATATCAGACGTGCGAGTCATCTGATCAGGGTTTGTTCTGATTGCTTATAGAATCATATAGAGTTGATTCTACAATTTCTTCCATTGACGGAGGATGTGGAAGGATGGTGCGGATGCGATGAGTATGTTAGTGCAGGTTTTATTCGCATTAAGCCTTAACCTGCTGGAAAAAAACAATGTCTGCTCAAACTCTGATCTGCTACAGTTGTTCCTGACTTTCGATTCAATCAAGCTTTTGAGAAACTATTGACCGAGTGTCAAACAGCTTGGCAGATATTGACGACACAACTAAACTGTCCCTCAAAGATCGACATATCATATCAGTTAGGGTTGCTGCGGGGATTATTATTCTTCTTGTTGCTCACAGAAAACATTATTAAAACTGTTTTTAAAAAAAACTTTAAAGGAAAACAACTTCATCGCTTAACGTACACATCGATAGAATTGGTTGATCACAATTTTGACGAGTCGCCATGGCTTTGTTTAACCGCACTGAAATAGGATTCAATGTCACTTCAACTTCAGCGACAGTTCCAAACAACCCGGCAGCGAAACTGATGTATTATTTAAACTGTATATGCACCGTCTTAAAGATGGACGACGATCCAAATGTCAACAGACTACGGCGATATAACCAATATTACACACTTTCAGCGCAAGACTTTAAACTGTATATGCACCGTCTTAAAGATGGACGACGATCCAAATGTCAACAGACTACGGCGATATAACCAATATTACACACTTTCAGCGCAAGACAGAGACACACTCATCCAACTATGCATACTGCTGAAGCCGGACATGTTACTCAACAAATGTATCTTCCAGAGCGACGCCATGTGTGGGGACAGTGGAAACAAGTTTTATGACATAGAAAGAGTAAGAAACAACCTCTTTTTAGCTGGAAACGTTTTGATTGGTGAACGGAATCGGCAAGTGACAAAGATCATGACATTTAGGATGGACTGGCTCAGAAGAAATTGGTCGGAGCCTCTGGAAACTTTGCTTGAACAACAGAGGAGAGCGCGACTTGCAGCAATGAGGTATCAGCAACCAAGTGCGGCTTGCCACATTCTGTAAAATATGACTGACATAAGAACGTGACATAGAACATGTGACATTGAGCGTGTCATGTTTCACATTGCACGCCACATTAGATAATTTAGAATAGAAACACAAGCGTAGTTTTATCATTGTTAAATGATTTAACATGTTTTAAACATAATATCATTAATTCTTTCACCGCCGAAGTCGTCAGAGAGCGACCCACAGGACTTGTTGCAATGGGCAAATCTGTGTGATTACCTTCAAAAACTGTTTGGATCCAGATGAGAAACCGAGTTAGTCGGCCTCTTATAAGGATCCAAACCGTTTAATACACCACTATTTTTCGCCAAAGGAGTAAAGAAGAATATAGCGCGCGCTAAAAGATACCCTAAACTTAACAATCGTTCGTGCGTATAAAATGTGTGCAGTAAAACCCCGCTGATGCGACCACTTTATGAATAAAAATGATGTTTTTAAGCAGGCGATCGCTTAATGCGGGGCGAATGTTATGCAGAAAGCTCCTGCAGGAGCTTCCTGCATAACATTCGACCTACATTAAGCTACCACCTGCATTCAAGGCTAGGAATTATACCGCTATTTAGGGGTCGTATTAGCGGGCGT